>PVLD010009173.1:8973-78847 GCA_004027595.1 Dinomys branickii | reverse complement strand
ATACAGATTTTCAAAGTAGGTATTAATGATCTTTTGTATTTCTTTTGGATCTGTAGTGACTTCCTCTTTTTCATTCCTTATTGCATGAATTTGAGATCTTTCCCTTCTTTTTTTGATAAGGTTGGCTAGGGGTTTATCAATTTTATTTACTCTTTTGAAGAACCAACTCTTTGATTCACTAATTTTTTGTAGAGTTTTCCTCATCTCAATTGCATTAATTTCTTCCCTGAGTTTTATAATCTCCTCCCTTCTTTGGACTCTTGGTTTGGCTTGTTGCTCTTTTTCTAAGAGTTTGAGGCGTATCATTAGGTTATTTATTTGTTCTCTTTCTATTTTCTTTGTATATGATTTCATTGCTATAATTTTCCCTCTGAGGACTGCTTTCATTGCATCCCACAGATTCCGATAGGTTGTACTTGCATTTTCATTTATTTGTAGGTAATTTTTAATTTCTTCTTTAACTTCTTATGTGACCCATTGGTTATTCAGTAGGTTGCTGTCTAATTTCCACGTGTTTATGTGGTTTTTGGAGTTCTCTTCATCATTAATTTCCAATTTTATTGCATTGTGGTCCGATAATATGCATGGGATAATTTGAATTCTTTTGCATTTAGGTAGATATGCTGTATGGGCTAGAATTTGGTCTATTTTGGAGAAAGACCCATGTGCAGCTGAGAAAAATATGTATTCTGATGCTGTGGGGTGGAGCACTCTGTATACATCTACTAAGTCCATTTGTTCACACTTTTGGTTCAGGTCTGTTATTTCTTTGCTGAGTTTCTGTCCGGTTGACCTGTCTCTTTGCATCAGAGGGGTGTTTAGGTCCCCTATTACAATAGTGTTATTAGTTATTTGATTTTTTACGTCTGTCAAGATTTGACTTGTAAAGTTAGGTGCTCCATGGTTTGGTGCATAAATGTTTAGGATTGTTACCTCTTCCTCTTGTAGCTTTCCCCTAACTAGTATGTAGTGACCTTCTTTATCTCTTTTGATTGTTTTTGATTTGAAGTTTACATTGTTTGCAAACATAATAGCTACCCCTGCTTTTTCCTGGGGACCTGTTGCATGGAGAATTGTTTTCCAACCTTTAACTTTCAACCTGTGGATTTCTTTTTGAGTAAAGTGTGTTTCCTGTATACAGCATATCATTGGAATGTGTTCCTTAATCCAGTCTTCCAATCTTTTCCTTTTGACTTTTGAGTTGAGGCCATTTACATTAATGGTTATCATGGTTATATGTTGACTTATTCTTGTCATGTTATTTATTTGAAGTTTTCCTTCTTTTGCTGACTGTTTAATTACTTGTTCTGTTTAGGGAGTTATTTCTATCGCTGTTCTTGGGATTGTGGTCTCTTTTTTCTCTGTCTAGAATATCTTTTAGTGCTTTTTCCAATGCTGGTTTGGCACTCATGAAGTTCTTCAGTTGTTGTTTGTCATGGAAATATTTTATTTCTCCATTGAATTTGAGGGATAATTTTGCAGGATACATCATTCTGGGTTGGAAGTTGTTTTGTCTCAGAATCTGTAGTATCTCGCTGCAAGCTCTTCTTGATTTCATGGTTTCCGTGAGAAATCTGCTGTGGTTCTGATGGGCTTTCCTTTATAGGTGATCTGTTTCATTTCTCTAGCAGCTTTTAATATTGTGTTCTTTTGCTGGATATCTGGGATCTTGACTATTATATGCCTGTGTGTGTTTTTCTTTGGGTTATGGATCATTGGGGTTCTATATGCCTCGCTTAACTGAACTTCAGTATCTTTTACCTTGTTTGGGAAATTTTCCGCTATAATTTCAGCAAATTTTTTTTATATCATTTGTGAGATCTCCTGCTGTTTCACACACTCCTATAATTCGAATATTGTTACGTTTTGCCTCATCTTGGAGCTGTTGGCTTGACTTTTCTTGTGTCTTTGATGATATCATGAGATTCTTCCTTTCATGCTCATAAGCTGCCATGCTGTCTTCAAGTTCTGAAATTCTATCTTCGGTTTCATTTAAACGGTTTAGCATTCTTTCAGCGTTAGTTTTCAAATCCTGGCATTCTCTTTGGACCTGTTTCATTCTTAGTAATTCATTCCTAAATTGCTCTTGTAACGTTTCCATTTGTTTCCTATTTTCTTCCAGTCTTTTGTCTATTTCTTCTCTGTGTGTACGGAAGGTTTCTTCCATCATTGTTTTCAGCTCGTTTTTTGTCTGAGAAATCATTGCAGGTATGTGGCTTATTTCTGCTTTAAGCTCTTTTATGGCCTGTTGGAGTTGTTTCATTTCGGATGCAATCGTTTCATAACTTGCAGGTATGTGGCTTCCTGATTCCCCTGTATCCTCGCATTCAAAACTTGTTCTGGGAGGGTTTGAGTTTTGAGACTGCGTTTTGTTCCTCTGTTTTCCCATTTTTGGGTATCATATTCAAAATGTGGAGCTATAAATTCCCCAGGCAGTTCAGCAGGAAACGGTCTGCTGCAGAGGCTGCTCCAATGATTCCTTCTCTTTGAGAGAATGTCCCTTAAGCTGTCTGCTGAGATTTCCGCTTCTACTCCCTACCCCGAGACCTGGCTGGGGCGTATAAGCAGCTCGACAACCCAGGGACCTTGCAGACAGGCCACTCAGTCGTTCCTCCCTGGGTGGAGCTCCTTCCCCCCTCACAAATCCCGTCAGGGCACCTAGCTAGCTCTTCCTACCCTGGAGATCCTGCAGTCATTAAAACTACTTGGATGTCACTCACTGGGCAGAGCTTCTTCCTGGCTCAGGAAAAACCGGTTAGAGCGCCCACTCAACTCACCCTGGGATCGTGTAGACAGGAATGCCGTTCAGATGTATCTCCCTGGATCGAGCTTTTTCCTGACTCAGAAATCCTGCTGACCGCTGCTGCCACAGTTCGCGCAGCGCTGGCTGCGGAGGCGGGGCTCTGAGCGGGATCCCGGACCGCTGTCCAGATTGGTGCAATCTGTCCCAGTAGCGCGTTCCCTGAGTTTACTATGCTCCGCTATCTCCAACAAATCCTGGTTACAGCCGCCTCTGAGCGGATCGGTTTCAGGAACTGGAGGCATCCGTCCCGCCACAATCGCTCTCTCGGCTGTACGCAGATTGAGCCGAGCTGCGGCCCAAGTGCAGCACCGATCCCTCCGGCGCCCAGCTTTCAGGATCCACCCACTTCTCGCCGCGCGGCTTCTCCAGCCAGCCCTTTAATGCTCAGGCCACGGAGAGCAACTCGATCAGTTGGAATTTTGCATCCACGGACCGGGCACCCGCGCGCAATGGATCGGTCTCTGGGAGAGTTTCCCTCTGCCGCTCACCTGGTCGCCATCTTGAGAAGACCTCACCAGAAAGTGTATTCTGATATTTGGGATGGAACACTCTGCAGACATCTGCCAAGTCCGTTTGTCCACAGGCTTGGTATAATTCTGTATTTGTTGCTTTTTTGTCTAGTTGATCTATTTGTGAGACCAGGGTATTAAGGTCCCACAATGCCATTGTGTTAGTGCTTAATCCATTTTTCCTGTTTGTTAATATTTGTTACATATAGTGGGTGAATCTGAGTTTGGTACATAACTATTTATGATTGTTATCTCTTCATTTTGCGGTTTATCCTTAAGTATGCAATGATCTCTTTTATCTCTTTTGATCAATTTTGTGTTAAAGTTTGCCTTGTGTGCAAATAGATTAGCTACCCTGACTTTTTTTTTTTTTTTTTGTTCCTGTGGCATGGAGGATTGTTTTCTGTCCTTTGGCTTTTAGTCTATGTATTTATTTTTGGGTGGCATCTGTGTTCCTTGAATACAGCATATTGTTTCATCTTGCTTCTTGATCCACTTTGCCAGTCTGCTTCTTTGGATTGTTGAGTCTCAACCATTTACATTGATAGCTATAACTGACATGTTTTGGTTTTCCTTTTTCATCTTCATGCTGTGTTTTTGTTGTTTGTCCCTTGTATTACTTGTGTGTTTAATTTCTTGCCCTGACTGACAGCTTCTTTCTATTGGTGTTCATGTGTTTGTGTTCTTCATTATCCCTTTCTAATATGTCCTTCAGAGCATTATGTAGAGCTGGTTTGGTGGTCATAAATTTCTTCATTTATTCTCTGTTATGAAAGTATCTTATTTCTCCACCAATTTTGAAAGGTAGTTTTTTGGGGGTATATCAGTCTGGGTTGAAGATTATTTTCCACTAGGGCTTAAAACACCACACTCCAATCTCCCCTTTATTTGAAGGCTTGTATTGAGAAGTCGACTGTGATTCTAATGGGCTTTCATTTATGGGTGACATATTTCTTTTCTCTAGCTGCTTTTAATATTTTATTCTTGTGCTGGATTTCTGAAATCTTGGTTATTATATGCCTTGCTGCAGATTTATTTTGGTTATGGCTATTTGGACTTACACATGCTTCATTTAGTTGCATGTTAAATTTTTATCTATGTTTGGGAAGTTTTCTGCCATTATTTCTGAGAAGAGGTTTGTAATGTTTTTTGTGCTGTCCCCAGCTGTCCCACTGATTCCAGTCAATCCTATGTTGTTCTTTGCTTCATCCTGTATCTGTTGTGTTGATTTTTTTGTTCTCTTGCCTTTAAAAAAATGTCTTTCTTTTCCTGGTCACTAGTTGTGTTCCTATCTTCAAGATCTGATAGTCTAGCCTCCCACTCATGCAATCTGCTTTGTATACTTCAGTGAAGTTTCTAATATCCTATATTGTTTTGAATCTGTTTCTTTGATTCCATTTCTTGTCTATGTCTGGCAATCATTGTTTCCATCATTTACTTGAGCTCCTCTATTTAATTATCTGTATCTGTTTTAACGTCTTTTATTTTGAGTGATTTGTTTTTGTACTTTAGAGATTATTTTTCCTATGGCTTGATCCATGTGTTTTTACACTTCTACTGCTGTCATTTCAGAGAGTTCCATTTGTTTGCTTCTGATTTCTTCTATCTGTTTGTGCTTTGGATTTGTCCTGGGTGGGCTAAGAATTTGGGATTGCATTTTGCTTCTTTGTCTTCTCACTTTCTATTTTCTATATTATTTTGTTTTCTGTGTTGATGCTTGTAGATTGGTTATATTAAGTAGCTTTTCACTGTCATCAAGGCTTTCTTAGGGGGTTGTCGTGACTCTGGATATCTTCTAGATATAGGTGGTTCTTGGTCTTTATGTTAATGCCAAGAACCTAACTTCCTAATATATTAATTAAGTTGGAGGAGTTTCTATGAATTTGACTTAAGGCCCGTTCCTTTGGTACTTGACTATAGTGATGGTTATGACCCCTACAATTGCACCCGTTGTCCTACGGGAGGAAAAACTGGTCATAGTATACCTGACATCTTGGTTAAAGTAGTTTACTTGTCCACAGCAGACTCCAGTATAGCCTAGCTACTGACAAACTGTGGTAACTGTTAGTGTGATATTTATAACCATAGGGAGGAAAGTCTACAGAAATATAATATATTCCAACTTATACCAGGAATTTGTGTACAGTGATTTTTCCACTAGTGGAGTGATTTTATCTGTTGTTGCCAGGATCAGGTGGCTAGTGTCTAGGATGGAGAGATGAATGTGGTAAAATATATGAGGAGCAATGTTGGTGGGCACAGGATGATCAAGTTTTGGGTAATTGTAGGATGCAAGAGGGAAGGGTTGGAAGAGAAGTCCTAGGAGTTTTGAAGTGAATCTGAAAGGGAAGAGACAATGTTTACTCATATGAAACTATCATAAAGTCGAGCAAGATAGTTGATCAAAGAGAGGAAGAGGAGGAGTAGAACAATATAAAAGGGAAAGGAAAAGGGATCACCTTTGGCTCATATTCCTAATGTTGTGTGGGATATTTCCACATCTCTAGTTGTACTTGTCCGTCATGTGCACTTTAGCCCAGGTCCTACTGTGTCACTGGTGTTTCCACAGGTTTCTGGGCCACTCCTTTCACTAGCCATGACATCTTGGGTAGATAGAGGAAGGGAGGGGCATGTCCTCACACTCTTCACCAGTTGAGCTGTCCTGGGATGATGCTCTGTGAATTTGGTAGGTATTTCATAAGTATCAATTTAAAGAGAATTTGGAAGGTATTCATAAACACTATCAACTTAAAAGTAATTAATTTTTATATATTGAATATTCCACCCCAGAACATGGTATTGTTTTCCTCTCTCTTGTTTAGATTTTCTTTCACATCTTTCTTAAGAGTTGGGTGATTTGTAGCATACAATTCTATACTTGATTTCTTAGATTATGCTTTAGTATCTTTTTTTTTTGAGAGAGAGATTATAAGTGCTATTGTATTTGTAATTTCAATGTCTGAGTGTCCAATATTCAAATGCAGAAGGATTATTGATGGCTTTTTTGATTTTGGGAAACTTGTTTTGTTATTAGTTCAGGAAAATTTTTGTAGGTTTCTTTGGTATTCCCCATAAACAATTGAGTTATCTGCATAATGAGACAGGTTCCTTTCTAGTCTTGATGACCTCTGTTGCATTTCCTTGCCTTGTTGTACCAATAGAACTTTTTCCTCTTTTTAACAGGATTAGCAAAAGTCTTCATTCTTGTTTTCCTCTTGCTGTCGGGAAGAAAGAATACAATCCTTTTACCTTTATGTATAAGCTGTAGATTTTTCACAGATAATTTTTGTCAAACTGCGAAATGTCTCTTATTTTCCTGTCTTTATGATGATTTCTTTATTATGAATCAATATTGTTAGCTTGTTCAGATAGTGGATACACTGATTTCTGTTGGGAACCACAAATTATAAATTAACATATTATCTGTCTGAGGCTCTCGGTACCCTGCCTGCCTTGTGGGCTGGTATTGGAATGTAGAAATCTTGCTTCCTCTGGGTCAATGAGATTAGCATCGAGGTGTGAGTGTGGATATAGGCATGTTTCTTTTATGAGGTTAAAGTTGCCCATTCTACCACTAATTCTATGCTCTTCTAGGAAAGACATCATCCCCTCCCCCTGCACTGGGTAAATAAAATGGTAGCTGGCTGGAGATTCTGGGTCTTTGTTCCTGGAGGACATGAGCATCCCAGAACCACGTCTTTTACAATTTTTGTCTTTTGTTCTTTTCTTTCTGTCCTATGAACAGAGCACCTTAATGTGGGCAGGAAATTATGAATCCACAGCAGGGATCCTTTATAGAAACAGTCTTGTGTCTTTTACACAATTCCCAATTGGTTATGGAGTAACTATTTTTTATAAATTGCTGAATTATTTTGCTAATAAATTGCTTAGGGCTTCTGCACCTATATTAATGAGTTCTACTTAGGTCTTTAACTGATTTTTGTATTATGGTAGGTGTAGTTTCATAAAGAGAACCAGTGAGTATCTTACTCCTTCTGTTTTGTGGAATAGATTGTGTAGAGTTGATACTAATTTCTCTGCTAAGTGCATTCAGACTTAGAAGCTTCACTTTGGGGGGACTTTTTAAATTACAAATGTAATTTCCTTAATATTTATAGATCTCTTCAATTTATCAGTTTTATATTGTGTGAGTTTCCACTTGTTTGTATATCTTGAGGAATTGATCTATTTCCTCTAATTGTCAAAGGTAGGTGAATAAAGTTACTTACTGTAGGAGTACGTGTATAAAGTTACTCCCTTACTGTTTTGATACCTGTAGTGACTGCAAAGACATCTCTGCTCATGCCAGGTATTGATAATCAATGTCTTCTCTCTTTGTTCTTTTCAATCTTATTAAAAATTTATCTATGGTATCAATCTTTTTAAAAATCAACTTTGTTTCATGGATTTTCTCATTCTTTCCTATTGTATTATTTTGTTGATAATTGTTCTCTCTCTCACTTGCTTTGGGTTTACTTTCTAGGTCCTAAAAAATAGATGCCTAGGTGATGGATATGAAAATGATTCTCTTTTCTAACATGTGCATTTGTTGCTATGCATCTCCCTCTCAGCACTGCTTACACATGACCCACAAATTTTGATCAGTCATATTTTCATTTTGCTGTATTAAATACAATTTTTATTTTCCTTGAAACTTCCTGTTTAATACATGGATTATTTAAAAGAGTTGTTGTTGTGTCTTCAGGGTATCCTTCTGCTTTTAATTTCTAGATTCATTATATTGTTATCGAAGCACACTCAAATCTGTTGAAGTTCATTTATTTTGTTCCAGATTATGTTTCATCTGGGCATATATCCTGTGAGTTCTTAAAAGCAATGAGTATTTTGATGGTGTAGTTTTCAATAAAATAATGTCAATAAGATAATAGGTAATTGATGGTGTTGTTTAAACCTTCTCTATTCTTGGTGATTTCTTGCATATTATTTTATTGATTCTTAGAGGTGTATTTGGAGGCCTCCAATCACAATTGTATTTTTTACTATTTCTTTATCCAAATCTATTTTTATTTCACATACTTTATTTTTTATTGTTTAATGCATATACATTTAAGACTGCACTGCCATCTTGGTAGATCAACCTTTTTATCATATGCAATGTCCCTTGTGGGTGCTACTATTTGCTTTAAAGTCTATTTTATCTGATAACGACATA
Source organism: Dinomys branickii (assembly GCA_004027595.1). Taxonomy (NCBI): domain Eukaryota; kingdom Metazoa; phylum Chordata; class Mammalia; order Rodentia; family Dinomyidae; genus Dinomys; species Dinomys branickii. Next base: position 70,362 of record PVLD010009173.1, on the reverse strand, counting down.
GTTATTACCTCTTTATTTTCATAGATGTTTGCTTGATTTATGTTTATCTTTTTTTCCTTCAACCTCCTATATAATTATATTTGAAGTAAATTTCTTATAGACAACATACAGTTGTCCTGGCTTTTTAATGTAATGCATCAATCTTTATCTTCTAAATAGTATTAAATTAATTAATTCCACAGTAATAAAACTACCTTCATGTGAAAGTTTTTGTAAGGAATATAGCCTTGTTTATAAAACCTCTCCTCTATCACAGTTTGACTGTAGGTTATGTGTTTTAAATTATGTCTGAATGCTTCCTTTGTTGCTTTCCTCACATTTGTGCATAAGCCTGCCATCAAACTTTAATATTAAGTATTATAAAAGTTCAGGAGAATAAATGATATGACAATTAAAATTATAACAGGTGACACAAATGGAAATAGTTCATATACATAGGACAAAGTATTAAATTTAGTATCCAGAGAATTAGACACTTTTCTCAAACATACCATTTCAGCAAGTTGTCTAGATTTTCTCAGCCTCATTTCTTGAACCCCTCACTATATAAGCTCTGTTTCATAATCCCTTCCAAATGGCTGACATTTTGGTGACAGTGAACAGCAGGAAAGGAGATTAATTGAATAGGTGGGGGTTGTGAAGTGCTGTGCACATGTGTGAAGTCCCTATGAGGAATGTGATCATCATGTATTACAAATACATATATGTACATCCAAGAAGTGTGACAGGGAAGGAGATTAGGAAAAGGAATTCAGAAATGTCATGCACATGTACCAACTCTCCATGGTGAATGTAACTATAATGTACTACAAACATTATTAAAAATAAAAAATAAATATATGAATTATATCAAATTATAGTTTTTATATCTGTTTTCATAAATAAAGTTCCAGTGAAACTCTTTGATATCAGAACTACATTTGTTCTACAGGAGAATAGCTCAGAAGTTTCACTAGAGATCATTTACCCCATAAATACTGAAATATTTATGTCACGATCTTTATGCTGAAAGTTCTTGATCCTTGTCTTAAAAGAATGACACTGTGCAGATTGGCAATATATCTAAGCACCTGTCCATCCTCTAATTTAAAAATCCTCACAGAGAAGTCATTCAAATACATAGTCTAATATGAGATGGGCTATTTGCTGAATATATGATGTTGTGAATAATTCTAAATATGCCTGATACCTTAATTGTCTTTCCTGTATGTGAATGTAATTTAATGGCCTGATTTACATAAAGCACTGAATACAATGCTAGTAACCCAGTTACTGTTAGCTTTCCTTTCAATACCTGGATAAGCTACCAGTGATCTCTAACTTTTTAATCAAAAATACAGCAATAATTTACTAGGCAACATAAAGCAACCATTGTTAATTCCTATCATTCTCTTTTGAGGTTATGTATTGTTTTTATGTTGGTTTTATTTTGTCTTCACTGTTCTTTTGTTAGTTTTTTATCTTTAAAATTAAGAAAAAGTTAAAAAAACAACTCAATAACAACACAATGATTCCTTCTTCAGGACTCTGTAAACCTCATATATACAATGTTTATTGAACACCTGTATGGTGACATTATTCTACATTGAGAAAATTGTTCAAACTAACTTTCATTGAGCTTATATTCTTATTCACAGATACCAGTGGATAAAGAGTGAATCAATGGAGAGTGTTTCATTGGAACCAACTCAGCTGAGAGGTGAAAGACATAAAAGAGAAAAGCTTATGGTATTTGATAAAATAGATATTTATAGTAACCTACACAAGAATTGTTTCAGGAAATTGGGAAGAATAATATAATAGGTAAATAAGAGACGATAGCTGCTATGGAAAATGATCTCAAGAAATGTCCCTTAAAGGGGAAGCAGAGAAATAGGATGAAATTAAGAAAACCCATTTAAAGATTATTTTTACTTGGAAACTTTTTATCACATGCAAGGCTTTTGCAGAATGGAAGTTCATGGATGTAGAATGCAAGGCCATCTTATTTTAACTTCAAAGTAGCGATAGTTAAGTGTGGCTTTCCATGTGCAGTATGGCAATAACTGTCCTATTAAAAAGGAATAGAAAAGGTTAGAAGTCTGTTTGTCTTTTAATAATCTATCTACTCCTGTTAATCTGATGACAATGTTTAATCCAGACAATGGGATGGTATTCAGCACTGGAGAGAAATGAACTATCAAACCATGGAGGAAATTATAGAAATGTTGCTGAGTGAAAGATCAGATTTCAGGTGGTCTAATCTGAAAAGGGTACATATTACATACATTCTGAAATAAGCATGTGTATGGATACAGTAAAAATATCAGTAGTTGTCAGGGGTTGGGGAAAGGAAGAAATGAGTAGGCAGAACACAGAGGATTGTTAGGGCAGTGAAATTATTCTGTATGATCTAAAATAATGGATATAAACTATTACACATCTGTCAAAACCCAGGAATTAAGATGTCAAGAGTGAACCAGTACATGTTCATGTCTTACAACAAATGCGCCACTCTGTTGGAAAGTTTAGAAGTGAGAGAGGGGCTGTGTATGTAAAATGAAAGATACATGGAAAATCTTTGTGCCTGCAGCTCAATTTTTCTATGCATCTAAAACTACTCTAAAAATAAAATCTAGTTTTTTACAGGAAGACAGTATAAGCCAAGATGACCTTTTCTTCATCTGAGGCAATTAACCCTTAAAAAATTAAGTTCCACCAAATGAGGTAAGTGTGATGAGTACCTCGTGGCTTTCAGCAGTTCCCTCAAATAGGCCACAAATCCTGCCACTTTTCCTTCATCCAAATCACTTGCTAAAGCCAAGTGGAAATTATTTTTACTTGACTTAATGGCTAGATTATGACTTGAAACCCAGGGTTCCATGAGTTATCATGGACAGGATTAGTCTCCCAGACTAAGTGATTCAGTTAATCCCAAACCTCACATGAAACAGTCATTGCAGCCACTTCTCCTTCCTGCCAAGTGTTTTGCCAACATAAATAAAAAATCATAAAGATTGCGCTGTTATTTTGTTGATACATTAAGGAACCTCAGTCCCAATTACTGTAATTACTGAAGGACTACCCTCTAACGTGGAGTCTGTGATGGCAACGTAACTTCAGCAATTCATTTGTGCCAAAAAGGTAGGTAATTACCCTTCATATATATATGAATATATATATATATATATATATATATATGCAATAGAATGAGGTTTAATTAATATTTTTCTTCCACAGATTTAGATAATGAAGTTCATAAAAATTATTAAAATTGTCTAGATATTTATGGTTTCAAATGTCCAAATTCATTCTTTGGACTTGATACACAGAGGGGAACTCAGCATCACTCTGTGGTACCTCTGCCACAAATGCACAGCCTGATTTGTGTGATTCTGAGAATTTTATACGCTTCTTAAGAGGAAATGGCATGACTGTGGTGAGCATTCTGTGCTCTTCTGAGAAGCTACAATCATAGAAAACTAAGAGGAGCATAAAATAATTTCAGACATACAATTACCAGACAGACCTGATGGCGCAGGAACTTGGACGAGATCCTGGGCCAGAAAAATAACACTGGAGGAACTGGACAGATCTGAAGAGTCTGTAGATTTTCATCTTAATACACTGATTGTCTAGGAGAATGTCCTTGTTTTTAGAAAACGCACTCTGAAGTATTCAACAGTAAGGGGAAATCAGGTCTGTGACTTAGAAACTTTCAGGAAAGAAACATTCATATAAACACACACAGAGTGGCCTTGTATCTTTCTCCTGTGTATTTAAAGAGTCCTAAAACAGGGAGCAGTACCAATTTAGCCCTCAAATTACAGTCTTTAATTTTGACAAATTAAGAACAGTCAGCGAAGTCATCCATAACATAAGGGAAAAGATTTGCTTTGTTTAATTTTGCTTAAAATTTTCAGTGTCTTCCCAGTCCTATATTGGAAGACTAAAAGAATCCAGAGACCTTAAAATTCAGAATTCTTGACCTTGAAGAATATAGGAATATATTCCCATACACACATGCATATATGTTTGTAATTTGGATATTTTATTGATAGTTCTTAACACTTTACTAACTAAAGCTTACAGTGTTGTTTTCATTAAGGTTGATTACTTAATATAAACATATAGATACCTCTATCATATTCAAGCCAGGATCACATTTTGTGCTTATTGCTTTATCCTCAATACATAACTTAGAAGCCAAGATATATGGGAATTTGATGTAAATACCAGGAATAAAGGGATAGATGTAATCTTGTCTGGCATCAAAACTGACATGTGTTTTAGTATTTCCGATCACAGGAAGCCAGCTTGCCTTCATTACCTTCCAGGGCCACACTATCCTTGTTTCTGGTCTCTCCATGTCACCCTTTGTTAAGAAATGTGAGATAATGCATTTCCTGACTGCATAGAACCAAGTTTACCAAAGCTGAAACAACTTTCTCAGAGAGCACCCATCCTCTGACCTGTGGCTTTGTGGCTGCCTGGTAGCACTCACAATCTTGCTTTAACTCATCATCTGAGATCAGTCATACTGTATTTACTGTAATCCTGGATCAGTGGCTTCCATACCAAGTGTGAAGATGGCCTTTGTTCTCTTTAAAGGGTGGAATGGAGAGTAATTCTATTTTAAAATATTTCTGCTGTTTTGAACTCCCTTTTCTCAACTAAGCAACCATAGTTGGACTATGGTTTCATTAACCATCAGCCAACAGGATGCTGTGAGGTTGACTCTGGGGAGCTTGCAGAGTAACCCAGGAAGGAATCAATACAGCAGGTCTACTTTCTCTGTCTTGATACTGTAAATAATGCATGCCATCACCTGGCATTTCAGGTTGTGTTATATGACTCCCTTGGTGCTGGAAGGAGGCTTGGAAGCAACAGTGTAGAACTTGTTAGTCATGTGTTTCTATGGTTATTTATAAATATTATGACCAACTTTAGTCAATATATGATGATTATAAATGATGTTTTAATTGCCAGGAGCTACTTTCTTTCAGAGGTCTTTTCTAAGGACTTTTAAATTCAGTTGACTCTGATTAATGTAACTTATCAGAGACAAAATATCAACAGGGCTAAGATTTTGGCAGTTTGGTTGTGAGTTGGACACCAGCTTGCTGTGAAGATAGAGAAAAGGATGAATTAAAGTAGGACATGAAGGCTTTTGACTATGTGTTGGAGGGAGAACTTAACACACAATCATAAGAACAACAACTCTCGTGAAATAATTATCTATAACTTGTGGGACCAGGGAAGGCCCTTGACAACCCAACTCTTTTCTGCATCAAAAATTAGGCAAGATAGAATTAGGAAATTTTTCTTATCCTCACAGACTACATCATTAGCAAATATTCACAACACAGGCTCAGTAAAGGATTAAATCAGATAAATGTAAATGTTAAATGGGAAGGGAATTTGGTGATGTGTGATGAGAGATCGAGTTGATGTTTTATGTAGAATCTGCAAAGTCCATTTCAGACCTCCCATGAGGATCTCATTAGGGTAAAGCTCTCAGAACATACCCTGGAGATTTAAAGATGCACAGTGGATGGCTAAGTAGTCATACACCACATCACAATGCTTCCGTCAACAATGAATTGCACATATGAGATTGTATCATCTAGTGACTTCACAAGCAACTATGATGTTTGCACAGTGATGAAAATTGCCCTACAGCCCTGTCACAAGAATAGGTTCTGCCTTTCCTAGAACATATCTTTAAGTGACATATGACTCTATTATAGTAATGGGTACAGGAGTAATGCTTTTTTTTTGGATCATATATAAGGCAGAGAAAAAGGAGTTCATTAAAAGTGAACCACAGTGATGAGGAGTTTGGCATATCTGTTCTGCATCAGTTTCTATAAATATCCCCATAGGTATTAAACATGACAGGTGCTACTACAGTATTAACAATGTTAATAAGCTCCTCTTATAAGTAATTACACGGACAAGGCACTGTTTTAAGATCATAATTGTTTCTGCACATCAAGGCTTTTGATGAATCCCTTGTTACATGTGAATATCTTAACATCTTTTCCAGGAAGCATGGCAAGAATATTTTGGAGAAAGAAGCAGGTGTGTTGGCGGGTAGATGGGCAATTAGTTTTTCTGCCCCAGGCAAGAAAAATTGCTTATAATAAAGGAAAAAAGTAAAACTAGTTACAACTCACACAACTTTTAATAGCTAGGATTAGAATCTAATTCTGAAACACATATTTTTCTATTATATCAGGGGTTAAAAGTAAAATTATTATTAGAGGAGTAGAAATGATTACTATCTTAATTTCAACACTTAAATTTTAGATTTAAATTCTAATTATGGCCTGCCTTATCCATTTTGTGTGGCTAGAACAGCATACATGAGATCGGGCAGTTGACAATGTATAGAAATTCACTGGCCTGCAGTTCTGGAGGTTGGCAAGTCCGAGGTCACTATCCTATCTGGAGTGGGCCCTCCTGCTGTGACATCACACAGCAGAAGGCCAGAGGAAGAGAGAGACCAAGATAGAGCTGAACTCACGCTCTTCCTGTTCACAGTAGTGGGTGCTCATGGTAAGCACTTCACACACACCAGCAGCCTATTGCTTGTCACTAACGATCTAGAGCCCATTCCAGCCCACTGATACCTTACAGAGAGAGCTCCAGTGATAGGCTAATGTACTATTATTCAAGTAAACTCCCTAAAGGTCTAGAGATAACACATCCAACTGAGAATGACCTTAACTAATTACTTCCATAGATATTATTATATATATTGTGACCCTGTCATGGTAAAAAATGTTTGGGTCTCCTACCATTGAGGTCCATGCCCACACAAATCTAGTTGTGTATTCAACGAAGGTTTACTAAACACTTATGATGAGCCAGGAACATTGTACAGGATGCGTTTCCCACAAAGAAGGCAGAATCCCTGCTCCTGAGAGCACATACTCCAGTGAAGTGAGCTGCACACAATTAAAATAAATACCTAACAGCTGCTAAATAAAAACTAACCTGGTGTTATGGTAGAGAATGCAAGTGGGGTGCTATTTCCAGTAAGAATACCACAATAAAGTCATTCCGATGAAGTGATATTTAATCTTAGAACTGATAAAAGAAGCAAAATACAATGAGATCAGGTCAATGGAAAAACATACCTCAGGTAGAAGAAAGTGTAGCAAAGAGTCTTGTGGCCTAAGTGAGGGTGTTTTGGGACTTAAAAAAAATTAGACCTCTTGGGAATTACAAAATAGAGTGGGAACTGGAAATCAAGGGGAGCATAAAGAAGACTAAGCAAGCATTTGTGGGCCATGGAGAGGAGCAAGGTTTTTATCCCATGTGTTAGTAAGCTTTCTGTTACTATAACGAACACCAAAGATAATCAGCCTAGAAGATATTTATTCTGGCTTCCAATTTGGGAGGTTCTAGGCCACCCTCACCTGGGCCTTTACTTTTTGTGCCTTTGATGATACAGCACATTATGGAAGGGCACGTGTGGTGAAACAAGCTGCTCATCTTATGACAGGTGAGAAGCAGAGAAGAGGAAGAGGTCCTCATAGCCCCATAAAAACTCACCCCCAGCAATGCAAGGTCCTCCCTCTATGGACTACTTCCTCAGGTTCCACCACTCCCCAGTAGCACCATGAGCCAGAGCCTAAGCCTTTAAAACATGGGCCTTTGGGGGATATGAACAACGGGTTTAAGCAAAGTGAATGATCTTCAGTTTTTAAAAGCTCCCTCTGCTTATGTGGTGGGGAAGGGGCAAGAGTGGGAGTGAGGAAACCACTCTGGGGGCTAGTGTGGAAGACCTGGCACAGTGTGGCGGCCAGAGTGGGAGTCCTCAAGACAGAGAAAACAGCAGGGTATGAGGCATGCTTTGGAGAGAGAGCTGACAGGAGTGGCTGATGAATTGGACGTGGAAGGCGATGGAAAGGAGGACTGGAGAGTGACTCTCAGGCATCTGGCTTTAGTAACTGGGTTGATATTAGTGAAGTTTACAGAGATGGAAAGGCTCAAGGAAAGCCAGGCTCATAAGGGAAACTAAAGGCTCCATTCGGGTCAGAGTCAGCTTGCGATGACTATGAGACTTCCAAGCAGAAATTCTAAATAAATAATTGGGTGTTTGAGTCACAGATTTATAGGAAACATGAGGCCTGAAAATAGGAATTTGTGCCCTGTAAGCCTACAAATGGATTTAAGATCTCAGAGATGGTGCAGACACATCTTTCTGAAACTATTTCAGCACACAGAGCTTTCCATTTGCCTTCAAATTCTAAGAATTGAAGTCCTTGACCACTTTCAAGTCTGACTGCTTCCTCTCACCTCGACTTCTGTGTTCCTCTCCTCTACAGAGCTATGTTTTTGAAAATTTCCACTCATCCCTGCAAAATAACCAGAAAGAAACCATGGCACCTCTTCTCGTTTTAGATGTTTTTAGTGACAGTGGAAAAATCCCATTGCAAACAATAATAAAAACCACCAAGAGTGGTTTTCAGTAAAAACTGAGAGCTTTTCCACTTGCTGTAAAAGGTGCTATCCTTGGGGTTCTTTGTCCCTGATTTGTCTGTGAATGCTTAAAGGGAAGGTTCTCATTTATCTCCCATCTCTAAGAGACATTTCCTTATGGAATTTGTATTGACTCAGAATCTGAGAAACTGAGATCTGGAGAAATCCTCAAGGACTTGTTTTACCTGTTTATGTCCCATGTCAGAAAACATTTAAAAATGTAAAAATAATCTACATTGCTTTCTACAGCATTTTCCTTATCCTTCATAATCATGTAATCTACACATGCTAAGAAAAATTAGAAACTGAGGTAAACAACAATACTTTTAATATTAGACATCCTTGATAATCATGACTGATATTTTTGGTGTATTTCTTTACAGGTCTTTTCGATTACTATAAGGATATGTGTACTTTCTTGTGTAGGTCTATGGAGAAACTGTTTAAAAATATGTATGCATATGCTTCTGTGTATAGGATGTGTTTCCCACAAAGAAGGCAGAATCCCTGCTGCTGAGAGCACATACTCCAGAGGAGTGAGCTGCACACAATTAAAATACATACATATGCACAGAAATACAATATGTTCTTAGCTGTCAAGTAGATTCTTCTTTCCTCTAGCTTAGACTACAGGAATGGAGCTGACTTTCATAACATTGTAAGTTCCTGAACAATGAAAGTCTGTGCTTTCATTTCTTCCCAGGTAAACTCCAAGAAAACCTGAATGTGTTCTGCGAATATCCCTTAATGTGAGCCAGTATAACAGTTTCCTAGATCATGTAAGAGTTACTAACTCAGCTTCCCACTTCTCTAGAGAAGCGCTGATGCTTGGAACATACAAATGCTCATGTGCATGCACAGGTGCATGCACACTGCACACACACACACACACACACACACACACACACACACGAGTCATGTATGGCAAGCTGCACAGGTATTTGAGCTATCTGCCTCAAAGTGGAACTAACTTTGTGGTTCAATACAGGATCCCAAGCTACACATAGATAGGATCAGGATGAAAATTACATCCAGCCAGGTGATACACTTGCTTAGCTTTTCCTCTGCCCTGGCATGCTTCCTTCATTTACTTTCTCCTAAAAATGATTCCTCAATAAGTTATTTCCAAAAATATCTCCATCCAGGATTGTTTTGCAGGAAGCTAATTAAGCCAATGGTTTTCTATTTTGTTGACAATGGAGAAACATACATAGCAACTCCAGGAAAGTTTGCCTATTATAAATTCTCAGACTATAATTTTGTTGTACATAATGACCAAAAGAAAATGTTAACATTACACACGTTTGACATTATCCTAAAACTATAAGAAGCAGGTCTGCCAGCCTTATTTAAATATGTACATAAACATATTTTTGACAATAGGTGAGCTGTTCATTACCAATTCAGTCCAGTGAAATAAACATTCCTGAGTACATGAAAGATCAACAGATAAGACAGAGAATTTACCTCCCAGACATTTACATTCTAACAAAGATGACAAAGAATATAAATAACAAAAGATAAGAAAACTATGAAATTCAGAATAGGTAACTTTTGTTCATTCAAAAGCCCTTAATTTGGTGAATACATTCCTTAAAACTCAAGTCAAAACATTCTGCCAGACTTAAATCATCTTGAAGTTTTGGTTCAGTGTGTTACTAGGATAATTTATGCACACAATTTTATCTAATGCCTTGATGGTACTGTGTGATTATTTATACTAATTGAAGCATCTGTATTTTCTGAGGGTTTGTCATTTCAAATAGTTGAGATAAGCATTAAATCCATGGATTCCAAGAATAGCCTATAAAATGGTAAATTGCACAAAGTTATAGTAAAAGTAAAATATGAAACAATATATTTAATTTTAAAGGGGGGGGGATGATGTTTCCGTGTAAGTTGTACTTTCAGACACATTATTGGAAAGATTTAATTTTTTAGCATTGCATATGTTCTGTAATTTTATTTTTCATTACAACCAAATATATAGGCAACTTATTTAAGTGAGTATCTAGCTTCAAATAAAGATTTATCATTTTTAACTTGACTAACAATGTTCTTTATTTTTCTGGATTGTGTTATCTTTGTAATACTCTTATCTCCGATGCATTTATTTCTCTATTTTTCATCATTTTAGTATAAAATAACAATAAAATATTCAAATAATTACACAAGATAGTATTACAGAAAACAGATATAAAGGAAAGAGTTAATTCTAATTTGAGGAATAAAAATTATACACCGGATCAGATATCAGACCCAAGACTTCAACAGTGATGCATCTATTACCTTGGTTACATAAGAAAATTCCCAGAATTCTAAAATAATAAATATTCATTACTGTTCTCAAGTTGTTCCAGGGCAGTTCCATGGTCTGGGCCAGGGTCACTCATGCCCCTGGAGTTACCTGTAGTATAGGAATGCTCTTCCAATTCAGCTGCACTCTCCCTGACTGTGCACATAGCCTCAGATGCTGTCACAGTTAAGCTTTATTGTGTCAACTTGCTTGGCCTAGTGGAGTCTTATAGCTACCTCTGAGTGTGTCTAGGTGGATCATGGAGGTGAAATCTTGGGTCCTGTATCTGATCCCTCACCCACTCCTGCTGCCCCACTCCCTGCACTACCCAGCTTTGCTCCGCCACACCTTTCCACCATGATGTTCCTGCCTTGGTACCAGCCAAACAGGAACTAAATTCCCAATACCTGAGGCCCATCAAGCCTCCCCTCCTTTAAGTGTAGATGGTGGATATTGTGTCTCAGAAACACAAAAGCTGACCAATACAGATAGAACAACTGGAGTACTTTCCATCATGTATCTGATTTCTTGCGGCCTTTTCTAGGCTTTTTCCCATGAAAATACACAGGTTTGTGGAGGGAGTGGGGAAAGGAGGAGAGAGGATGGACACAAAAAGAATTAAGATGTGTTACATACATGCACCAACTTCCTGAGATAAATGCAATCCTTATATACTGCAAACATGCACTAATGAAAAAAAAAATTAGTAGAGTTCTAGGTTTGGCATTGATTGCTTGTGCTCCACTCTATTGGCCAAAACAACAATCACCAGGCCATGACAATAAAGAAATAGATCCAGCTTGTGAAGGAAATGTACATTGCAAAGGATGTGAGTATAGAAAAGAGTAAAACATGGGACCAATTTTACATTCACAAAAAATAATCTACCACCAATTGGGAAGATTTCAATGAACAGACAGAAGGGAGTAGAAGCTAAAGCATTTAATTCTGTGCTTCTAGAGAAAAGGAACGTGGATTTAAAATTTTGTGAGTTTCTAGGTGTTGACTGGGAAAAAGTTAACTGTTTCTATGCCTCAATGTTCTTATTAATAAAATATAGGAGAGAACAGCACCCACCTGGGGACAGTGTTGAGAGAATTCCATTGTGTAATCTGTGTAAGGCCCTTGCAAAGTGCATTGCACGTTATAGGTTCCAGTAAATGTTGCTGCTATTATTCTTGTAAATAGCATTAGAGAGGGTGTGTTTTAGAAGATGAGAAGTGTTCTTTGGCCACAGCCATAGGAGGCGCTTATGAATTAGAAGTCCAAGCAAGCAGAATTAATGAGTCTCACAATCTTGTGCTGGAACCAGCAGTGGATGGCCATAAAGATTAGTATCTCATCACCAAAACCTGCTAAGACCAAGTATGATCAGGTAGGACTACAAACTCGAATATATCCAGACTCCCACTTAGGGAATGAGAGGTAGCATAAGAACATGCCTGCCTGCAGGGAATGAAAAATTCAGCATGGTTGACTCTTACTCTTTGTTTAAAAAATTAAGCTTACTGGTACAATTTAGATACACATAATAATCACATTCATCGCAGAGACTTTGTAGATATGGACGATATATCTTGATTCCACTTTTCTTTCCATCTCTTTCCCCTCCCTCCCTTCAATTCTCACTTTAACGTTTTAAAGCGATAAAACAATCTATTTTTCTTCTAACAATTTCCTTTTTCATCCAGACAACCAAATTCCTATGCACCCTTAGTTATTGATAGTTTGCATTCTAGAGATGCGAAGTATTGGTCAAGAGAGGGGGAGGGGCGTATGTGGAAGTGAAGAAGAAAGCACATTCGCCTCTGAGTAAAACTCAGGGGATTCGGGACCTAGGACCAAACTTCTTTTCCCAACACAAATGCAACTTTTGTTTAAAAAAATAGGCAAAGATGTTCAAGACCTCAAGAAAAGCTCAAAACTGATATATATCCATGAAAGGGAAAGAACTTGAAAGTATTTTGCAAATCGGAGGAGACCGAAGTGCAAAGGGCTTAATGGCCATGACTGTGAGGTAAGAAACTCTTTCCTCATCTCTTCAGGGCACAGCAGTGAAAACAACTGTAGTTTCAGTTTTCCAAGGGTAGACATGAGGAGGAATTTCTTAGGGAGGGGAGTCACTTGACATTGAATCAATGGCTGCATTTCTAAAATATTCTCCAGGGAGCTCTCAGAACAGACATGGTTCTCATCTGTTTGGGGCTAAGCACTCAGATGTGGCCCCCTCTGCAGTAGAAAGTCCAGATACACTCACTGATGTGGGTTCTGCCAAGCCTCTGACTCAGTGCAATGAAAACTGGTCCATGGACATTGGAAAAATTCAATGATGTCTCCTGGATGGATACTTCCCACAAATCCCATTTGGGGCCAAGATTGTGACAAGTCCCTAGCATTGTCCAGACTGACTGTAGCTCAGGGGTATTGATTTTTCCAATGCTACATGTGAACACTGGTCATGATGACAATTCATCTGGTGGGAATTGTCCAAGTATGATGTATGGTACACCAATGCTCCTTGGAAACATATCACCATTTAGACACTTAGCTGTGCAAAAGCTCAGGATGTAAGTTTTTAGTTCCTTTCTTTTAATTACTTTAAGGGATACACACATACATTATATAAAATATTACCATCAGAATTATTTTGGCATCCACATATCCAGGAAATACATCAAATGTGGATAGCTGATAGCTCTGCACATCTTTAGCCCCTCTGCTGTTATTAGTACCATAGAGATATTTCCATATTTTTTATTTTTGGTACCAGGATTCTAACTCAGAACCATGTGCTTGCCAGGCAGGTGCCTGTGCTGCTGAGCTATATCTCCACCCTCTCCATATTTTCATTTTATACTGGTCAGAGCTCTCTAAAGGAATGGAACCAATAAAATATATATAAATATAAATGGACTTTTAAATATTAATATATTATATATAATATATTAATAGATATAATTATAAAAGGAGTGTTTAATATTACTGTACGGGACCTTAGCCTAGGTAGTCCCATAGAAGCCTTTTACATTCCGGAGAACCAGAGGATCAGTAGGTAGCTGGTCAGTTCAAGAATCTGGACCCCTCAGAATCATAAGGACTAGTGATATGGCACCTGTATAACACTGAAGGGCTGGAACATCTTGAGAGAGGTTTTAGGGCTAAAGACTGAAGAAACTGGAAGCTGAAGTCCACGAGTGAGCCAGGTGTGGTGGCGCAATGTAATCCCAGCATTCTGGAGGCTGAGGCAGGAGGATCCTTGCGGGTTTGAGGCCAGCCTGGGCTACAGGGTGAGCTCAAAGCTGGCCTGAACTTCATAGCGAGACCCTGTCGCAAAAAGACAAAAAATAAAATAAAACGAAAATGTCCATGAGCGATAGCAACAATAAAACATACACCTGCTTGAGCAGAAAGGAACTTACCAGTTTGGCTGGCTTCCTCCTGCTTTCCTTGGGTTTAGGCCCGTCATATTGGGCAATGCCACCTACACTGAAAGCATGTCTCGGAAAACACCTTCAAGGACACAGAGACACACCTGGAAGTGAGATTTATGAGTTTCCTAGGCAGCCCTCGATCCAATAAAGTTAATGATCAATAATAACCATCTTAATGGCCTTCTTCATCTCTCATTAACTTACTGGCAGTAAAGATCTGCACTTAACACTAAGATTACATCTGACTCAGCAAATTAGCTGATCGTCTTTTCACACTGATATACTTACTACGATTTTATTTATTTTATTTTTTTATACTAGGAATCAAACTCAGGACCTTGCACTTGCCAGGCAGGTGCTGTGCCACTGAGCTATATTCCCAGCCCTCTATCACTTTAGTTTGTTACCCTCCCTGTGTGTGATGTTTCTTCTGAACAAAAAATATAAAAAATATACCTAGTATTCAGTATCTAGTGATAGCTATTATGCAAAAGCAAAATGTAGCAGAATTATAACACTACTAAATATGAAAACGTAAAGATTAGGATTGATTTGCTTACAATCTCTTATTTAAACACAAAATTAATGCAGAGTACATAATTAACACCCATTTATTTTAGAAAGATTAGGGATTAAATTGTCCACAAGCACAATGATGAAGTGGCTAAAAATGCACATGTGTACTGAAGTTGCATTAAAGTAAATACACTTTTCCTTGCAAAGGAGGACTATGCCCCTGAAGTTCTTGTCTCTCAAATTTAATATAAAATCCTAAAACCTTGGGAGGTGATCAGGTCTTAAATGTGAAGACTTTATGAATGGGATTAGTGCCCTTTTAAAAAGAACCCTCAATAATTCTCTCACCTTTTCTTTGTGAAGATACAAAAACAAAAACAAAACCAGCAAGCCACAGTGATACATGTGCACCCATGTCATAGTTACAACTTGGAAACAACCCAAATGCCCATTAATGGAGGAACAGGTAAAAGAGATGTGGTATTTTTATACACTGGAGTACTACGCAGCTCTAAAGAAAGAGAGACTTAAGCCTTTTATAGGTAAATGGTAAACCATACACATAAGTGACATGAATCAGACCTGCATGAGTAAACAGCATATTGTCTCCCTAGAGTAAAAAACTGAAAGAGTAAACAAAATCCAAAATGTAGAATAACTATTGTGACAGGGAAATAAACTGCTCAAAAAAAAAAAGACAACTGTGATGAGGAAAAGGAGAAAAGAAAGAAAGAAGGGAAAAGTTGTAAATATACATAAGATGGCTAAGATAATTGTACTACCAATTTCTGTTGGTTTATTGAAAGGAACAGTTAATGCTTAATTTTTTGGACCAAATTTGCATGCTTATATCTGGTCACCTGAACAACTACTTTGAAGATAACAATATGCCACATAACAACCATTGTTGATTTCCTATCATCTTGTTTTGAAATTCTGTATTGTTTCTAATTTTTTTTAAATTTTATTTCCTTAAAAGGAAAAGAAAAAGAAAAAGAAAAAGAAACAGGCCATTTACAACCTGGAAGAATTCTCCCAGCAGAACCCCACTGTGCTGGTACAAAGATCTGAGAAAATGAAACATCTTATGTGTAAAGCACCTACAGACAAAAGAATTGTACCTAATACATAGGAAGAATCGTGTAAGCAAACAGGAGCCTGTTAACTGGGTGGACTAATGACTGAAGTAAGTCCAGGGAATGTGGAGAAACACCAGAGTTACTTTGGATATGGTGAGAACAGATGCTTCATAGAGGGCCATATGTAGGTCTGGAGTTCATAAAAGAAGAAGTCTGGGTTAAGTATAGAGTTTGGGGAGTTACTTACATATCAAAAGTGTTTTCAATTATATAAGGAAATACAACGGATCTACAAATTCAATGCAAATCAAAAAAATCATAAATGATTTTTATGCAGAAATTCAAACATAGATCCTAAAATTTGTATGTAAGTATGTAGAACTTAACAGACCAAAAATAAAAATCTAGAGAAAGAAGAATGAAAGGGGAGAACTTTCACTCTTTAATTCTAAAATATGCTACAATAATCAAGGTAACAATTTCTTACAAAAATAGGCATATTCATCTGTAGAAAAGCATTGAGACTCTTGATATAATGTCAACATTTGTGATCAATCTTGATAAAGATGCCAAGAAAATTCATTCAGAAAGATTAGTTTTTCAACAAGTAATGCTGGAACAACAGCATAGATAGATGCAAGGTAATATAATTGGACACCTATTACATTGGTCAGCTTTCCCAATATATCCACCTATGTGCACAGATGGACAGCTAACTCAATGATTCTTTTTATCTACAGATGTATAGATAGACTGATCCTATTATTTCTCTTTACCTGGATATTTAAGTCTAATACAGTGCCCAATTTTTACAAAATCTGTACTTTTTTCTCCTTTTACATCTCCATATACACACCTTTCATTTATCCCACAACTTGTTCGATTGTGTGCATGCTATTAAACTGAATAAACTTTTATCAAGTTAGCAAATCACCATGCAACTCTAAGACCAATGGCACTTTTCATTCTCAACTTTGCTTTTTTGATTCGTACTTTCTGGTGATGTTTAACCTTGGCGGCTCCGTTTATTTAGCTTCTTTGTGGTCACATTGGAACACACACTGCAGGTAGAGCATGTTTTCCTGCAGCCTTGTTTCTATCTGCCTGACTGAGTGCTGAGTCGCCCTCTCTCACTCCATCACATGTCTCACCCGCAATCAAACATCAGCCTCTCTGAGTTTCTTCGTGTCTCCTTGTCACTGCTCTGAGGACACTGTCTTCTTTTTTGGCCAGGACACAGAAATTAGATCACCCCACCCCTCACATCATGTCCTCAATACAGTGGCTTCATTAGAATCTGACCTCCTTGCACTGACTGGGAAAGAGATAAAGTAAATAAGAACTCAGTTTAAAGAAAAGGCAAAGAGCAACTTAGGGTCCACTCTAACTTATACAGCCAATAGTAAGTCTCCTTGAAATGTCCATTTTACCAAAACCCTGAGTTCTTCTGCACAGCTTGTAAGCAAATGTTAGTGTGCAGACTAGATTTACATCCTACGCACAAAGGAAGAGAAAAGGTTGCCAGGCTGAGAGACAGGCATAACAAAGCTTTATTTTGTAGCAATGGAATCATCAGTGCCCGGTTAGAGATGAACTTGACTGATGGATTTCCCATGATAGCCTCCCAGCACTTAATCTCAAGCACATATTAATGTGCTGAATTTATTACAGTGGAGTTCAAAAATTAAGAATAACCATCTGTGGCACACATGTGTGGTAGGTAGAACAGTAATTCATTGTGGACCAACTCAATGCACAGCAAGGGATACTGTCGTGGTGACAAGACAGGCAAACTCACTCAGGTGACAAAAGAGGTAAATCAGCCTGCATCGGCCGTCTCTGCACATTATCTGTCTTCTGGAACAATGCACAATATCAATGAGGTATTTATTAGTAATTCCTTCACCACACCTCAGTAACAGACTGTGGTCTAAATCTAGAAGTGTAGTTTACTGCAACAGAGCAATTGGAAATATGAGCTCTGGAAATATTCTGGAGAAAGACAGAGATACACAGAGAAAAGACCATTCAATTTCTCCAGGGCAAAACAAAGTTGAATTTACCCACTAATTTATGTTATTCAGTAACTTTAAATTATAGGTAATAAATAACTCAAGTTGAGCAAAGACTATGAATAGGCCACTAGAAATATAAATGGTCAATAAATCAATAAGAAATATTTCATCCTAAAAAATTCATCCTTTTAAAAGTAAAGTATCATTTTTATTTCTTGAAATTCTCTTTAAATTAAAAAAAATCTACTAAAATGCCTCTTGTCTAAAAAAATAAATGAAATTAAAATTAAAACAATGTGCAATGAGACTTTTTTGCCTCTAAAATGGCAGGTCACATCCATGCATGGTGATATAAAGCCTTTCTAGAGATCAGTTTGTTTAGAAAATAACAAAACATGACTCAGCATTTGTCCATCACTAAAGAAATAATTATTGAGTGGCTATTATGTACTGAGCACTTTGTAAACTACCTGCAACTCATCTACAAGGTGTACAGTACTTTTGAATTTACAAAATACATCGATACTTATCAAGTAGGCAACTCAAACCTTCAATTGAATCAAGCCCTATAATTACGGAAAATTGAATAATCTTAGAATTCTAGCAAAATTTCTTAGGTTGTGCTGAGCGATAAAGAGAAGACTAAGTAGAATGAAAATGAAAGGCAAAAGTAATGGCAGATACAAATAAGGCAAGGAAGGGAAGAGGGGCGGAATGCAACGGATCGTGTATCAGTCAGTGAGGGCTGTGCTATGCTTCAGTAACGAAGAACTGACATCTTAATGGTTTCAAGAGTTATTCCTCCTTCTTATTTCATACCAATTTAGAGCTGATTTTGCTTTAGGGAGTTCTGCTCCTGTTCATCTCACTCTGGAATATAGTCTCGTAAAGCAGTCACTCTCAAATATCGCAATTACCATAGCAGGGATAAAAAGCTAAGAGGTCAAAAGTGTTCTCACGACAAAAAGGTGGAGGGACGAGGAGCTGCCTCCCTAGAAAGCATCCAGATGGAAGAAAGCTGGAGCACTGAGGAATAGACTGGTCGTATGTCCACAGCTGAGAGAGTAAAGGAAACAGGAGCGGCACTCGGAAAGTTGGTCTGTATCCCAGCGCCAGTGAGGAAATGTGTAGTTTCATCTACAAGCTTATTTGCCTAAGAAGTGCTTACTAATTTTATTAATTTTTAACTGATAACTTAAGTTTTTATGAATTCCTAGCTTAAAATGCAGTTACAAATCTTTAAGATGAAATAATGTGTAATCAACAAAAATATCATGATAAAAGTGACATGAAACACAGATAAGGTGAAAGAGTATGTACATGATACAGTACAAACTGAGATCTACTTAGTTTTTAAAAGTCTTATATATACTTAGTGAATAAAATCTCTCAAAAATAGATATGGCTATCTTTTATCCATTCTTAACCTAGGGTCATGTTTTTCTCATTTCTTTACATTTTGTTGTTTTAGCTGTTTCTGTCTGTGTGCTTTATTCATGCACTAGTTTTCTAAATTACATATATCTAAATATAGAGTAGATAAGTAGACATATATATTTATATGAGAATTTATAAAAGTATATTTCATCTCTTTTATAATATATTTAATATATTTCAAATATATATTATTTTGATGCATTTAATATGTATTTAATATATTTCATATTTTAATATATATTTTTATAAAAATATGCCTTAGGAACACAATATTTTTATATGATTAGGACTTTTCTTTCTTTTTTTAGTTTTTTTAATTTTAAAGATAAAAAAATTAATAAAACAAGAATGGAGAGAAAATCAAAACAACACAAAGACAACAAAAATGATACATAACCTCAAAACAAAATGATACGGATTAACAAAGGTTGCTACATTACATACTGTTATCTACAATGAAGCTGCTCAGTCCACCAGACATAAGTATGTTGGATTGATCAAACAACCAAAGACAGTAACAGGTAATAAAAAGAAATTGGAAATGATGTGGAGCTTTACCATACAAGATTAAGACTTTTCTACCATTCAAAAATTCATTAAAACTCTGTATAATCTCTAATGTTTTTTTTTAAATTATTGTTTTTTATTCTCTTTAATGGTTTGGTCAATCTTTCCTCTTACATCTGGTAATGTGAGCAACTTTGATGAAGATAACAGTGTGTTATATAACAACTACTATTAGTTCCTATCACTGTATTTTGAAACCCTTTATCATTTTTAATGTTTTTGCTTTGTTTTGTTTTTGTCTGTGATGATGGCACTTTGCTATTGTTCTTTTTTTTTTTTGCTATTCTCTTTAACATAAAAAAATCATACCTTTTTTACTTTGTTTTCTTAGTATATATGACTAAGCTTACTTCAATCTTTTCTAAAGTACATGAAGATTACTGGCATGTTATTTTTGGGGTTATTCTTGTTTCAATTCACCTAAATATTCTGAAAATAGTGTTTATACTATCACTAGTTCAGACAATATTTCTCATGAGAAAAGTTTAACACTTTTTCTTATTTACTAATCTGCTGTGAGCACCCCAAGACTCAGCTTCAGGATCCACAATTTGCAGCCTGAGAACAATGAAGGACCAGCTCTCATCTTGTCTGAAGTGACCAAAAATTCTTCAAGGAGAAACTCTAGAGTTCATTCAAACACCCAAATTTATCAAGCTCTAATGCCCTTGTGAGAATACGTTCTGCACCCTCCTTTGTGACACCCCGTTGGCTACGGTGATGGAATGGTCATAGCCGTCAGTAATAAATAAAAATAGTGCGATGAATGAGTCATTGATACCCTAGTAAGGACATACATATCCCTGAAAAAATATGATGTCTTATTTTACTTTCTTACTCCATCACTGGGCATTTTACACCAGAAAACTCTCTGATTTTTTTTTAAGAAAACATTTGGTGCAAAAACTCAAACCACATTTCAGCTCTGCTTGAGCTTCCAAAAACATAAGTCATTTGACTGGACTTTGCAGAGATTGGTCAAATGTTGGCTTGAACTCTGAGCTTCTCTCTGGATAGGGTGATCCGTCTGACACGATTAGGTTATTGCAAGCTGGGCAATCCACAAGAGGCCTGAGAAAGTTTAAAAGTCAACCCAGGGTGGAAACCCTCCACGGAGAAGAATGTTGGCAAAAGAATAGATTTCTACCTCTTGCAGAGATAGTTTTATAGCTTGTTGTGAATGAATTTGTTATTTAAAAGTGCAAAAACACAAAAGAATGACACAAAAATTCTTACTACAAAACCTGAAAACCAGACTTTCGCGTATCTAAATTGCCACTTTTGAATCCCATCTATAGGGCTGCTCTAGTTTCCCTTTGCATTCGCATGACACTGCAGAACTCAGATATCAACAGGAAGTTCTGATTTAGTGTCAACCTAGTCAGAGTTTCATGGATATCTCCTATTGTAGTGTAATGAATGAAAGTATTGAAAGTTCTGAAATAATATTAAGGCCTAAATTGGGAAGCAAGAAAGCTGCTTCCTGGACAGGTAGCAGGTTACGTGTTTGTAAATGCGGTCTTTGGAAGTACTGCCTGGGTCTTCTTTGTTATGTGTGAATTGTTCTGAAGTCAGCCTTGTAGCAGCATAGCAATAGCCTAGAGTTCTGTCACATATTCTGCAACTATTTCCTGATCTAATCTGAAAGCAGATAATGAAACTTTGAGTCACTGGTTAAAATAAATGGTGGCAAAGGCAAGTCTTCAATTACTATTTTTATTTTTTAATCAGAAAAGAGAAGAGGGAAACAAAAAACAGGCTGAGGTTTTATTTGTTCTTTTAAATATTCAGTTTTTTAAAGGTTGTGCTATGAAAACATAGATGTTCTGCATCAACTGAGGGAAAAAAAAAAAGCTATGAGAAGGAAAAGTCCTTCATTAATTTACAGTAGCTGAACAGAGCAACATAATTAGGGTGGATAGACATGTCAGGACTTTCTGGGGACAGCAATACAAATCCAGGTTGGGGCAGGGGGTCATTATGAAGCAGATTGTTAAAAAAAAAAAAAGCTACAATCTACATATAGTAATAGACATTGGTTCTAAATATCTGGGGTCAAAGAGCAGGTGAACCCATATGAAGCACCAAAGTCTAGTGGGCAATAAATAGCAATAATTGGGTCTGGATTGAGACCTTTAGAAATTGCAAGATGAGGAGCAATAGGACTGAGCACAATGCAGTGTCTTCCACAGTTATTAGAACTCAGAGAGGGCTAAGGGTTAGGTCTTTGCCAGAATGGGAACAACTCTACATTCTACAAGGCACAATGGCCCAGGTTATCTGTCACAAATGCACATAATATATTCAGCTCTTGGATTTCCCAATATGTATTTTTATGTGATAAGACAATATAGAAGACCCAGTTGCCTGCACTCGTCACCTTCTTGCCTGTTCCATTACAAACTTCCTACTGCTCTACGTGAGCTGAACTCTCCTGACTTATCATAATGCTTGAGAGACTTATTTATTCACTTATTTTTAAATTTCTAGTAAATTGCCTGAGAGAATTGAGAATTTGAGTTGTGTATTTTTCATAATATCCAGTATGTGTGTATTCATGTAAATCAAACTGGACTAAGTTAATAAAATACCGAATAGATCAATGAGAAACTCTCACAATTAAGATCCAGAACTCTCACATTTCTAGTTTTATTTCCTGCTATTACCCGCTGTGAACCTTCTGTAGGAGGCCACAATGAACCAGCGAATTGTTCCCCAGCATGTCTGTCTTTCCCCTCCTCTGTACGCCTTATTTGTATTTCCTTTGTAGCAGTAACATTTATTGTTGTACTTTATTGATATGGTGCACATGTGACTCAAAGACATATCTTTCAGTGCCCTCTGTATTATAGAACTGTATACCCTAATAGGATTTAGCCAGTGTCTTTCAAAAGTAAGTTCACAATAAACATTTCTGGGTAAATAAAAAAATCAATAAAAATCCTTTGTGTGATAGTGCCAATGAAAAATTTCATCTAAGCCCATATATAAACCCTAAGTGATTTAGAAGAAAATAGAAACATTCCTGATTCAATTATAAGCCTTATCATCAGTCAATGACTTGTGTAAACTCAGACATTTACAGTTGGAAATAAACTAAGTGGTTGTCTGTTGGGTTTGTTTTTTCAGATGTCCAGAAATGTTAGACATTCCTTTAACTAAAAATGGCATCTAGTCCCACCATCGATGCGTCAATACAAGCTTCTGACTCAACTGTAAGTGCAGCCATATAGGGAAAAAGAAGAAGCAGGACCTGTGAGAATATCATTATAAGGAATAGCACAGCTTCTGCCTTGTCCACTGGGAAACTTCTATTTTCCTGAGCTATCATGTAAGAAGTCCTATTACTCTGAAGCAACCTCACTGTGAGGAAGTTGGGGACACACCAAGAAGCCATAGGTACCAGCCCTGGTTGGCAGCCCTGGATAAGCTCTCAGCCAACTGCTAGCAAAACCTGCTGGGTAGGTGAATGAGCCACCTGGACTTCCAGGCCAGTGAAGCCTTCCTAAGGTTGTGGTTCTAGTTAGTATATAACTGCATCTACTTGATGCATCTTGAGTGACTTCCAGACAGATCCTGGAGTTCTTGATTCCTAAAAAATAGAAAAGAAAAGAAGAACAAAAACATCAAATTATTGTTTTAACCCCATAAATTTTGGAGTAATTCATCACACCAGGCAGATAACAGATATAATACCTAATCAAGTTTTCACTCTGAGATAAATCTTTCAGATTAAGTGAATCTAGGAAGAGAGATCCACTCTCCTATGTTAGCCATGTGCTGGATAACACTTTTGTTCTTATAGTAAAAATTTTATAGTAAAATTTTTATTCTCTAACTTCAAGCCAATATTCTTAATGGACTTTCTCTGGCTTCTTAAACAAAGACAAAGGCAACTCTGCAAATAATTTCCTTTATTTTTTGTCCTATAGGGAAACAATACCCTAAACTTTCTGCCTGGATTGAAAATATGATATTCCTAATTCTTGGTGCCTTTATCCAAACACACTCTAGCAAGAGGGTTCTTAAAACATAATGAAAGAATTTGACACTTTATTCCATAAATCATCTCACTAGAACAGAAATCGGTGAAGTTGTGTTTGCATTGCTTCCACAGTTCTAGACACAATATTTCACTATTTTCCTAACAGCCACATCATACTATCGGCTTATTTTATGGTTGTCATCAAATGGAAATCCCAAAACTTTGCCATCTGTACTGTGGCCAAGCCAACTCATTCTCATGTGGCTGACTTTCTGAACCTAAACAGAATTTGTAGCTTGTCTCTGCTTAATCTCATTCCATTGGTTTTGGCACAGATTGTTTCTGGTAGTTGACATCATCTTTATTTGTGGTTCTGTCATTTATAATCTCAGTATTGTATCCTCCTTCTAAAATTCTATCAAAATTATTAGTAAGATATTGACAAAGAGAAATAAGAGTATAACCTAGTCAAATTCCATTGGAAAACTGCACAAGTATTTACCAGCACAGAGAAGGTAAATGCTCAAAGCATTAAACATCAATGGCGCTATCATTCAGCCCACTACTTACCTAGGAATTTCTTGACAAAAATATTGTCAGATGCATTAATAGAGTTAAAATAATTAAAATGCATGTACTCATGGAATTCTGTCTTCTAGAAATTATCACAAAATTGAAAGTCATGTGAATCTAGCAGGAATGTTTTCAGTGGACACATGGTAGTCCCTAGAGATTATCTTCATTACTTTTCAAAGGTTTATAAATCATATGCATGACAATGCATGCTAATGTATTGTGGTAAACTAAAAAAGAAAATATGATAACCTCCATGTATGCCTTTATCACCATTATTGCAAATGAGTATATATTTTTCATAGTTCAGACTTCTATTGGAAATCTTGTTCTCTAAATATATTTTAAAAGTTGAAGTATAACTATCTTTTAATAGTGGATAATAAATGTGAACTTAATTAATGAAAAAAACATATGAATTATTCCATTACCCTGGTTTATCATCTCCATGCAACAAATTTGTTTATGGAGTTCATTTACTGTTCACTTTATTTAAGATTTTCTGATTTGCAACGTGGTCTTAGGAGACCTGCTGATCACTAATAATAGAGGCAGAAAACCTGCATCAAAGGCCCAGAAGTATATATCAGCACACTCTTTCTATGGGGCTAACTGAACATTTAATTAGCATCCGGTGACATTCTTGGTCAGTGATTGTTTTATGTGTTTAATTTTTGCCTTGCATTCCTTACTAGTAAGTTCCTTCATTATAGACTTTTTATGTATTTCTGTCCTCCACAGTTTTTACTCCAGAGCCAGGTAGACCAGTGGTTTCATTAATGCCTGTTTAAGTGTCAAGGATATTTCCAGTGATTTTTACACAGTCAAGCAGTTCCTGGTTCTGTCCTATCTTATTAGAGGATTTTAGTTTCACTGGTCCCTTGTAATAACCTGTACAACCTCCTTCATTAAGGAGCCAAAATTTCATATTAAAAGCATCTTCCAGCAGTATCAACTGTGTAATCATCATGACCTCAAAAAATTCATAGAAGCTGCTAAAATGCCAGGAAAGAATATATGAAGAAATATAGGAATGGTTTCTTGATTTGCTGAAGATCTTACCTGGAGTGCATGTGTTTTGTGATCATTATTATTGATCAGCACCTTGTGTATCACTGCTGTATCATAAGATATCCCAGATTTTCTGAATGATTTTTTCCCTGCCTATTCTGAGACGTGAGGGAGCACTATTGCATAAACCCAGCTGATGTGATGATTTGTTGGTAGCTACCCTATTTCGTTTTGAACTTGTTAGCATTCTTTCTTAAGCAAAACACATTTTTAAAAAACATTTTTTAATTGGGGCATTTCAGATAATCACATGGCCACATTCATCATACGGAATTTGGACATGTACATAATATGTATTGATTGTTCCTTCCCCCCAATCCTTTTCCTTCCATTCTGCCTCTCTCATGCTCATTTTAAACAAAAGCTTTATGTCCATGTTTTCCTTCTAGTCTCATTTTCTTCTTTTCCCTTCTTTCCTTTCCCCCTCTCCACTCCCTTGTTCCTCTTCCCATTTGAACATTTTATTCCTATTTCCCAATATCTGTTATACATTTTGGTCCTTATTTACTCTTTTGGTTTTTCACCAGAAAAAAATGCAATATTTAAACATATGTGTTCAATTTATTACACTTAACCAAATGGTCTCAAGCTGCATCCATTTATCTAGCAATTTTTCATATCTGTCCTTCTTATGGCAGAGTAGTATTCCATTGTATAAAAAATCTCCTTTATCCACTTATCTGTTCATGGGCACTGGGTAGATTCCACACTGAGGCTATTACACAGTGTGGTGTGATAAACTTTGGTATACATATATTGCTGTGGTATGATACTTTTAATATTTTCACAAGATGAGATCCCAGTTGTTGATTCTTTCTAATATTTCCCATGCAATCAGGGTTTTGTTTATAAATTTTTTGCCTACACATGCGTCTTTAGGAATTTTACCTATTCTACCTTGCAACAGATTTAGTCTTTCTGTTTTAATATTTAGATCTTTGATCTAGTCTCATTTTAGTTTTGTACATGGTGAAAGAGATGGGTCTAGGTTTAATCTTCAGCATGTGGAGATCTAGTTTTTCTAGTCCTTATGTCTTTGTTTCTTCCCTGTAAAAATGTTCATCCCCTTTATCAAAGTTAAAGTAGACAAGTGTGTTTGGAATTATTTCTGCATCTTCTCATCTGTTCCTTGAGTCTTTTTTGTTTTGTTTTCTCTTTTTGTAGGGGGAGGTGTTTGCCAGTATGATGCTGTTTTTATCACAGTAGCTTTGTAGTATAATTTCAAGTCAGGGATTGTGATTACCCTCTGCCTTGCCTTTGTTATTTAGAATTATTTTTGCTACTCTAGGTCTCTTCCAAATGAATTTTAGGTTTCTTTTCTCTAAATTTGTGGGGTATGGTATTTGTATGTTGATTGGGATTGCATTCAATCTATGTAACAATTCTGGAAGTATGGCCATTTGCACTGTATTTGTTCCTTCAACCCAAGAACAAGGGATATCTTTTTGTTTTCTGATATTTTCTTTGATGTGCTTTTACAGATTACTGTAGTTGTAGTCAATGTAAAGGCCTCTAATTCCTTCATTAGATAAGTTCCAAAGTATTTCATTGTTTTAGATATTATTGTGAAGTGTCTGCTTTCCCTAAATTTTCTGTCAGTGAGTTTGTTATTTGTGTAGAGGAATGTTATTGATTTTTTAATGTAGACTTTGTATCCAGCTATGCTACTGAATTTCGTTATTAAATTTAGGTGTTTTGGTGGGATTGTGGGAGTGTTCTATATAGAGCATCATGTCATCTGCAAATAATGGCAATTTAATTAATTCCTCCCTATTCCTTTTATTTTTCTCTCTCTTGTCTAGTTGCTCTGGCTAGTATTTCTAAAACTATATTGAATAGGAGTTATGATAATGGACATCTTTATCTTTGTCCTGACATTGGAGTGAAAGCTTTCAGGTTTTGACCACTTAGTGTGATGTTCACTGTTGATTTGTCATAGATGGCTTTTATTAGATTGAGATAAAAATCATATATTCCAATTTTATGGAGGGTTTTTCCTATAGGTTGTTGTACTTGTCAAATGCTTTTTCTTTGTCTATTGAAATGATCATGTACTTTTTATCTTGGTTCTGTTAGTGTAGTGTTTCACATTTATTACTTTGCGTATGTTGAACCATCCCTGCATCCCTGAGATGAATCCTATTTGGTAATGGTTATAATCTTCTTGATGATTTATTTCATTCTTTTTTCCAGTGTCTTATTGAAGATGTTTGTGTCTATGCTCACTAGGGAGATTGTCATGTAGTAGATTCTCCCTCTTTTTTATGGTTGGATCGTTATCTGGTTTTGGTGTCAGGATAATGCCTGCTTCTATGAATGAGTTTGGGAGTAGTGCATCCCTTTCAATTTCACTGAAGAGTTTGAGGAGGAGTGGCGGTAGATCTTTAAATTTCTTGCAGAATTCAGCAGAGAGTCCATCAGGAAAAGGGCTTCTCTTTATTGGTAGAATTTTAATTACATCTTCAGTTTCACTCAATAATATTGGATTATTTAAAATTTTTATATCTTCTTGATTTAGCTTTGGTAGTTCATATGTATGTAGGAATCTATTCTTTTCTTCTGTTTTCAATCTCATGAGAATACAGGTCCTCAAAACAGATAATGATTATCTAGAGTTTTGCAGGTCCTGTTGTGATTTTACCTTTTTCTTCCCTAATTACACACATTTGAGTCTTTCCTTTTGTGATAAATTTGGTGAAGGGTTTGTACATTTTATTTAATCTTTCAAAGCACTAACTCTTCATTTCATTAATTATTTGTATTGTTTTCTATCTCAGTTGCATTATTTTTTTCTTGGATCTTTATATTTTTTTCCCTCAGATGAGCTTTAAATTTGACTCCCTCTTTTTTTCTTCAACATTAAGTTGTTTGAGTTCACTGTGTTTTTCTGATGTGACAATTCACTGCTATAAATTTTCCTTGTAGAGCTGCTTTCATTGCATCTGTAAATCCCAGTATGTTTTATTGGCATAATAGTTTAATTGTAGAAAGTGTCTAATTTCTTCTTTAATTTTATCTGTAACTCATTGGTTGTTCAGGAGGCTTTTTTATCCATGTGTTTATACAGTTTTGCGTACTGTGTTTTAGCACTGATTCTGAATTTCATGGCAATATGGTCTGATAATATGCATTAGATAATACCAATCTCTTTGCATTTACTTAAGCATGTTCTATAAGCCACTATGTGGTCCGTCTTTGAGAAAGTCCTGTGTGCAGCTGAGAAGAATATTTATTCACATCTTGTGGGGTTTAATATTCTGTAGACATCTAGTAAGTCCATTTGTTCAGAGGTTTGGTTCAGGTATGATTTATTTGTTGAGTTCTTTTGTCTAGATGATCTATTTATTACAGTATAGTTACAATGGGTACTGGGATTTCCCATTGCAATTGTATTAATGCTTACCTGATATTTCATATCTATTAATATGTATTTTGCATAGTTACCTGTGCTAGTATTTGGTACATATATATTTATGATTATTATCTCTTCCTCTATGATTGTTTCCTTAACAAGGATGCAGTGACCTTCTTTGTGTCTCTTGAAATCCACTTTGTCTGAAAATAAAATAGCTACTCCTACTTTTTCATAGGTTCTTATTACACAGAGTATTGTTTTCCATTCTTTGACTTTCATTCTATGGTTTCTTTTAAAGTTAAATCTCTTTCATGTTTGCACCATGTTGCTGGATCTCGTTTCTTGATCTATTCTGTCACTCTGTGTCTTTTGATCAGTTAATTGAGACCATTTAAAATGATAGTTATAACTGATACATGTTGACTTATACCTGTCATATTATTTTTCTGTTTTTGGTTTACTTTCCTTCTTTATTTGACTCCTTGCCCTTCCTGGTAGATTCCATCCACTGGGGTTCATTGAATTGTAATCTTCATTTTCTTTCTCTAGAATAGAGACACTTCAGAAAATTTTGGAGTGATGATTTTGCTGTCATGAATTTCTTCAGGTATCTTATTTCCTCATCAATTTTGAAAGACAGATTTGCAGGGTACATCAATCTGGGTTGGAGTTTGTTTTCTTTTAGGGCTTGAAATACTTCAAGCTCTCTTTGACTTAGGGGTTTGTGTTGACAAGTCTGCTGTGATTCTGATGGGCTTTCCTTTATAGGTGATCTGCTTCTTTCTTTTCTCTAGCAACATTTAATATTCTGTTCTTGTGTTCAATTTCTGGAATCCTGACTCTTATATACCTTGGTGTAGATATTTTTTATCATGGCTAATTGGATTTCTATATGCTTCACTTAGCTATTAAACGTTAAATTCTTTTTCCATGGTTGAGAGGATTTTTTCACATTAGTTTTGTGAACAGGTTTTTTTTTTTTTTAATGTCCTTTGCACTATCTCCTGATTTTTCCTTGATTCTTTTAAATTTTATGTTGTTCTTTGATTCATCTAGCAGTGAAAGGACTTATTTTTATGGTTCCTTGCTATTTGTAAGAAATCATTCTTTTCATGATTAGTAACCACAAACCTTTCTTCTAGATCTGGTATTTTGACCTCACATTAGTAGATTCTACTTTGCATACTTTCAGTAGAATTTTTAACTTGCTAGATATCTGTTTGAATTTGTTTCATAGGTTTCATTTCTTTCCTATTATTGGGCATTCATGGTTTCCATCATATTCTTGAAATCCTCAATTTGTTTTTTGATCTTATTCTGGATTCACCTCATCCTTCATAGTGGTCATTTCTTCAATTATCTGAGAACTTATTTCTGATTTGTTTTTCTCTAGAATCTCATTCATCTGCTTTGTCATTTCTCCGTTAACATTTTGGAGAATTCACATAGAAGGCTTTTGACTTGTCCCACTTTTCTGCCCCTTGGGTTTCCTTTGGCCAGGCTGGAGGTCTGGGATTGCATCTTGCTTCCATGTCTTTTCATTTTTTATTTTTAAAACCCGTTTTCTATGTTGGTGCTAGTAAGTTGCTTACAGTACGTAGCAGTTTGCCACTTCTCTCTTGTGCCTTGAGGTGCATCACCTCACTCTCCCTGTGGACTCCAGTTCACCCTCCAGAACCTTCCTGGGTCGCCAGGATCCAGTTGCTTCCTTCTCTTCCACAAGTTGCTATACTCCAGTGTCTGGACTCCCAGTCTCAGAGAAGCTGACTTGCCTCTGCTCATACACAAATCATTTTCATTGAATTAGTTTGATAATACGACATCTAATAGAGACAGTCTTGTTTAATGACCTACTCAACAACTGTTTGCACTTACAAATGACACACTCTGTTCAGATTTATGACCTGTCTTTTTTGGTACAGTTTTGTGCGTTTTGTTAATAGAGCCTCAACTACTTTCTCTTGCACAGTATACCTTCTTTATACAGTACTGTAATTTTGTTGACTGCACCTTACAGTACAGTTTTATGTATAGTTTTGTGTTCTATCATACATTATAGTACTGCATGTAAGAGGTATGCAAATGAAAGCAAAATCATCAATTTGGAGCTTATTTTGGCCATTCCTTTTCTCTGGATCTTCTCATATACATGCTATATGCAATTTCTCATTTAGCTATGAGTCCATTTAATGGTCTAGACACAGGAAAGGAACTACTCATTAAATAAGGGTCTGTATAGTGTGATATAACCATTGGGCCTTCAATGTCATAAAATATGATTACTAGTCCTTTATTTAAAAATGTACATATTATCAATGGATTGTTTTGGTGGTACATTATGTAGAACTATTTCTGAGTATATTAAGAAGTTTATAGTCACCTGGGTAGTTTATAACTGAAGAAAGAAATAGTACCTGCGAGGGCTAGATTCCTTTTGGAAAGCTCCTCAGCATGTATCATATATACAATTGTGCTTTCACAACATCTCAAAATTCCTCTCAAATTTAGCAAAAGATTATGATTTTAGAAAGCTTGATCATTTACATCTTAGATATGCAAAAGTCTTTGTGATCTGCTTCTCCATAGTTTGCAATCTCTTATTCTGAGAAACATAACATTTGCAGATAAAATAACTCATTTTATTAACTCTATGGTAGATAAACTGCTCCAGTACTGGAATTTCCAGCCCTTCTCAATTTGCAACTTGCACACTAGGGCAGATTTTTTCTGTTTTGTTTTCATCTTTCCCAGAAATGGTATAGAATATTTCTGTCAATATGGTAGACAGAATTGAAAGTTAAGTAAAATTTAAAATTCAGTCCCTCAGCTGGACAAGCTAAAGTTCAAATACTCAATACCTAACAGTATTGGTGGTACCCATTATCTAATACCTAACAGTTGTTGGTGGTACCCATTTTGGACTGTGAACAGATGAAATATTTCCATAATGCCAAAATGTTTCATTATACAGCATTCATCTCTATTCCAAATGCTCTCTAGCTTCTTTTTTTTTTTTTTTTTTTTGCGGTACTGGGGATCAAACTCAGGACCCTGTGCTTGCTAGGCAAGCGCTTATTCCACTGAGCTATATCCCCAGCCCCTCTCTAGCTTCTTGTCAAGACTTAAGGAAAGGTTGGGGCTGGAGGTACAGCTCAGTGGGCTAAGTGCTTGCCGCTGAGCACTAGGGCCCTGAGTTCGATCCCCGGTCCCGGAAAAAAAAAAAAAGACTTAAGGAAAGGTAATCAATATTATTTGCACTGTAGGTTTGTTATAATCTTTAATATTTAGCTCACTATGAAGTTAGTATAATTTAAGATAGAATTAAATGCAGTTCTGTGACCATGCTCCAGAAATGACCTACAAATACATCCACAAACAGACGAATAGGTAACCAGAATTTGAGTGATTTCTGCTGTACTATCTATTTAATGTTGTGTAGCAGGTTATTCTTAAAAGCAATCATTATCATTTACAATTTCTGCAAGCCAAAAATTCAAGAGTAGCTCATTTAAGCAGTTATGGCTCAGGGTCTCTAATGAGGTTACAATTAGGTAATAGCTGGGGCTATCACCTGAAGTTTAATTCTATGGGATTATTTATTTCAAAGTCAGTTCACTCAAAAGATTAGCAAGCTTGTCCTTCTCCATCGAACTTCTTTTAGTGTTCACATGATGAGTGACAGAGGTAGTGGCCTAAGATACTATAGCAAAAGATGCTATAGCTATAGTATACTATAGCAAAAGCTATAGTATCTTTTATGATCTAATCTTGGAAGTCTACACCATCACTTCTGCCATACTCTACTGCATATAGCCCTAAGTGATTCACTGGGGAGAAAACCACACAAAGACACAAATATTAGGAGATGAGGGTCATTGGAGACCCATCTTAGAGACTGGCTACCACATGCAGCTCAGTGTTTCTTGCTGGAGTGTAAAAATTGAGAAGAGGGAGTCGAGAACATTACCAAAGAATTTAATCATACATTTTCTGGTGCCTGACATAGGTTTGCCTAGGGATTCCCAAAGAATGCTTCGTGTCTTATCCACTGCCTAGTTTTCCTCAAATGACCAAGATGCTGGAACTCCACCTGCCTACCAGCCTTCCCCACTGGAAACATAGACACCACATTTGGAGAAAACACTGAGAACACTAAGATCTTCAGTGGGTCTGAACATTGTCCCTGAAATTGAATGACTTAGAGATCTTTTTAAAAAGTCTGATACCTAGGTGTCATCAGAGATTCTAAGTAATTGGTCTGGTTAAAACCTGAAAATCAGAAAATTTACAAGTTCCCCATTTGATTGTAACATGTAGCAAGAGCTCAGGAGCACTACTGGTGGGACTTTTCTGAAGTCCTCTCTCACAGCCTCTCCTTTCCTTGAACTTTTCTGTGCTACTTTTACAACCCTTATTTTTCACATAGTGGTTCTACTTTCTCTTTACTTAGAGAATTATTCACTTCCCACCAGGGTTGGAGAATTTCTTGCTCTCCTTCAGTGTCTAGTTAACTCAATTAACAAAGAGGCAACTGGCCCACAACCCAAAGAACAGGAATAGGCTCTATTCCTACGGCCAGGGGAGAAAGGAGTACGCTCACACCTGCTTCAGGCTACTGACCACAGGGTGATGAAACCAATCTTACTAATTGCCTAAAGAGCAAATTCACCTTGTCTAAAGGAAAACTTAGTATTAACCAAAAGCAGCACAGTCTAATCTAACATGAGAATAAAAGTTCTTCCTGTTAATACAACCTTGATTCTGCCTCTTGTGAAAGATAAATAACCTCAGCATAAGGTGTTGAGTCACCTCTGACCCCTCCTTGTGCTATAAGAGCCACCTCTGCAGCTGAGGACTACTATGTTAGGCCTGCGCACTGATACTAGTAGCATTTCTACCTTCATGTTTTCAGACTCTCATATTTTCTGCCCATAGAGCCAGGGGGAGGGTGTCCTACTTCCCTGCCAACCCCAGAGCAAACTCACATTTCCATAGGCATTAAAAGAGAAAATGCTCCATATATCAGCAGTGCTTCACATTTAGCACAAATATGAGCTACCTGGGAATCTCGTGAATTGCAAATTCTGAGCTTCTGCATCTCAGAGGTTTTACATCTGTAACAAGCTCCTAGCAGCTGTTCATGTTCAGATCCTTAAGGCCACACTCAGAGTATCAAGAATACAGATGTTCATAGAAAAGTGAAAAAAAAAAAGACTACAAAGCACTTTTTATATCTTCTCTGTACTGTCACGCTTGTCTGCAAAACTAAATTAGGTTTATCTATTTTATTAACAATAGTCTATAATGATCAGAAAATTCCTTGTTGCTATACTTCCCATCTCATCTCCTTTGTGCTGTGGAAAAAGTCCTCTAAAGCCTTTTAAGTTGTAAGATTATGGATGATTTTGTGAAAGAAAAATTAGCAGAAAAAAATTCATCATATCATAAAATTTATTCTATTTATAATAAGCATGACTTTGTTTACTGTTGCACTCAACTGTATCAACAATGGATGCTGAATTCCCCAAACTATAATTTAATTTATTTTACCAAATTTATTTATATATTGCAAAAATGTGTATTCTCTTAGACTTGTTATCAGGAAACCCACAGAACATAGTACAACACCAAAATGACTTAGGCCCAGGGGCAGTGTAGTTAGATGCTACTTGGTAGCTTATTGACAATATTTTTTAAAAATATTATCCTATTAACAAATACGTTATCCAGGCCTTTGTAACTCCTGAAGAATGGTCACAGAAAAAACTATGCCTTATCATATCCTAATTAGCTACATAGATGGACAGGTATTAACTTCATTGTCCTACTCTTTCTTTAAAGCATCTTCAGCACTTTGAATCATTGGCCATTCATTCCAATGTATTATCACGGATAAAACCACATAAAAAATCTTCCTGGCTCTTCCTATAAAATAATGCTAGTTAAAGGTAAAAAAATTACTGAGGTATTTTGAGTAGTAATTCCCAAGACATGGAAGAAGACTATATCTTTCTTTTATTGTTTACAATTTAAAAGTTTAATCCTCCCCAAAACAGAATAAAATATTGAAAATAATGTAAAGGACACTAAATTGTGTCCTCCTAATTTTGCCTATTGAATACAACTTAGTATTTTTAAATTCCACTTTTATCTTAAAACTCATTTATCTGTATAAAATGTATCATAAAACTCAGTTGAATGGTTTGGTATTCAATGGATTCTATCATTCTTGAAACTGTATTATGCCATCATTATTAAAAAATTTCAATTAATACTTTTTAACTCCTATTTGACCACAAATAAGATACTTTACCCAAAATTTGTATGAAAACACTTTTAAATGCATTGCCAGCCTAGAATAAAAGGAAAAGAAAAAAAAGAGACTGTTTCTTTCTCCTCCATGGTATCCACTTGTCTGATCACACAGTATTTGCAAGCTACACCCAGCCCAGAATAAATAAATATATGTGATGACATTGCAACTTGACATTGCAAGTTCACAAAAGCTGACTCTTCCATACGAGTCACTCTTACCACAGTCTTTACCTTGGAAATTACGTCTGAAGTAACTGGGGCAAACTTGTCATGCAGCATATCCTGGAATTTTGGTCTAACTCCATGGTAAATCTAGTAATGTTTATCCCATTATTTACTATTATGATGAACATAAAGAACTTTGTCAATAAGTATTTGGCAACAAGAATGAAATTGCCTAACTCTGGCAGCAGTTGTTCTGTTGGCTCCTGAGAAGCCATCATGCAATATAAAGATTAGGTGACTATGTCCTCAGTTACTCTAAAAATAAACTATGGCTTAATAGGATAGCTTCCCTTTGCCTGAGGGTTAAAAGATGTGGATATATGACCTGTTTTGTTATTGACCTGTTGTTTGAGTAAGATAATTAGTCTGACTGAGCCTTAGTCATATCATCTACAAAATAAGAAATGGTTTATTTGAATACAACTGAAGTCATTTTGATCAACAAAAATATACATTATTAACCTATATTCTAAAATTGAATGAAAAATCTGTGTTCCTTACTGTTTTCTCATAGTCTTTTCTCCAGAAATCTTATTCTTGGCCTGAAGGTTTTGGAAATTTTCAGCCACTGGTAACTGAATCACTAATTACGCTCCTGACAGCTCAGCAGACCAAGGAAAATACAATAGTCTACAAATGCGGTACACAACTATTACCCAGTAAGAATTTATCAAGAAACCTCTTGAGACAAAATTACCACACAAAACTGACTGGTATCAGAACCTCATTGAAAACCAACTATGGGCAAGTGGACAATTCTCTTTATAATTGGAAATGTTATTAACCAGCGATGTTCACAGATAGTGGTTTGAAGTAGAAATACACAAGGTCATCTTCAAGTAAGGGAATTGCTCTCCATTCTAGCCCAGTTAGTTCCCAGGACAATGCAAGCAGGTTTGACTGACTGGGGGGGAAGTGTGTTTGAAGGAACAGCACCAGTCAGCCTTAAACCTCACAGATCTAACCTTGAGAGCCTGTCTCTAGGACATCTTACATCACCACGTCTTCAGCAGGCAATGAGATATAAATTTAAGACTAAGTTATAGCCAGAATTTGCTGTAATTCTTCCAAGTAACTCTACTTGGGCTCTATGCATGGCCACTAAAAGCACCGTCTTGCTTGAATTTGACTTTCTAGATATCTGTCACTGTTAAGCATGACAAATATGATCCCACTCCAGAATGAGTGTAATTTATTTTCCAAATAGCATTGACAGCTCTTGAGCAGTTGTTTGAGTAAGACAATTAGCTTACTGTCTCTATTTTCATTTTCTCAAAATGTTGAAAACAAGGTTCACAATGAATCCTTATAATGATGCCAGACTTTCCTAAGGACTACTGCACATCCTAGCTGAGATTATTTCCACACAAATATCAACATGCTTCTTCTTGCTGTCTCTCCTCACTCTTATTCTCTTCTTTCTCTTTCCTTCTACCTCCAATACAGATAAAGGATGGACATGGGTTTGGACTTTCAGAATGATTAGGATTATACAGAGGATAGAAGGAGGATTTAGGAGAGAAAAGGGATTATGTTGGTTAAAGGATTAAGTAGGCCAGTCCAGCTGGTTTGAAGAAGAGTGCTACTTAGTAGGGAAGGTGAGAAGCTGAAGGTGGACCTAGCTCAGGAGGATTTCCAAATGGTATTGAGGCATCTGCTCTTTTACAGCTGACTTTGAGAGTGCTTATGTTTTCTTGATATTTAGAGACATAGATAAAAGTCGATTTGTGGTAGATTGACAACTGACAGTCAATTTATAATCCCCAGCTGAACTGAGTAAGCGTGATGCTGGGTGTGGGAGACCCACCTGGGGTCTTTTGCCAGCAGCATAAGAGGCAGACCTGGAGAAGAAGAAGAAAAGGCTTTGGGGAAGTAAAGAAGCTGTTGGGAGCTGAGAGCCTGTTGGGAGCTGAGAGGCTGTTGGGAGCAGAAGAGAGGCTTTTGGGAGCTGGTAGAAGCTGTAAGGAGATGTTGGTTGTTTTGGAGGATCTCATCATGCTGGATTTCCTGATGAACTTGGCTATTTTCCTCCTCTGAGGAGCTCAGGATTTTGTTGGCACTGAGAATGGCTTTGGTTCACTTTGGGGCAGCTTTGGTTCTCACTTTACGAATTGCTTCCTGGCTCCAGAGGGGAAGATGGTGCACTATGAATCTCCTGGAAAAGCTTGTTGCATTGGCTTCCCTGATGGGAACTCAGCCATCTCGATCATCGGAGGTGCTCAGGATCTCACTGTTTCTGAGGATGGCTGTGGTACCTTTTAGGGGAGCTCTGGTTCCTCTGAGCATCGCTTCCTGGCACCAGTGCAGACCCCTCAGCCTGCTGGCACAGATCCTTCATCCTGCTGGCACAGACTTTCTAGCTTCCACCAATGACCTTTGGGCCTTCCCAGTGCAGATCCATGAAACAGGCCTACATGAGGCATTGTTATGAGCTCTAGGCCTTCAGCTGGACTCATACAGGACATTTCCATGGGATCCAGGCCCTTGGCTAGTTTGTTTTGGTCTTAGTGTCTGGACAGATTTCCTGCACTCTTTTGTATATCACTCTTTGGGTGATTATTATAAATAATCATATAAAATGTGCCCTGTATTATATTGTTCCCCTTACAAAATAACACCCAAACCAACACCTGACTATTAAAAACATTGTGTATACAGAGTGTAATGGGAAAAAAAAAACCTGTGGTGAATTTTTTAAAAGAAAATTAATTTATTATAGTAGAAGCCTTAGTACCGTTAAGTCCTTCTCGAATCCCTCCCTTCACTCCAGTCACTTGTCCCACTGTTCTTGCCATTTTCTGAAGCGGTTCTGGAAGCCTCTTTCCTATCATTCACTGTGCTGTCATGACTGCCTGAAAGCCTAGATTCAAAATGTTTATCCTTCATGGTCATTTTGATTTTGAGGAGGATCCAGAAGTCACAGGGTACAGGATCTAGTGAATAGAGTAGGTGGAGACGCACCATAATATTTTTATTTGACACAAATTGCTATAAGCATTTTGAATCAATTCAGGATATTGAAGCAGCCACAAAAAGATATTCACCGTATAAGGCTTTTTAAAAAAATTGACAGCCCTTTGTAGCCCAGGCTAGCCTCGAACTCTTGGCGATCCTCCTTGCTCAGCCTTCTGAGTGCTGGGGTTATGTGCATGTGCCACCGCACCTTGCTTAAGACTTCTTTGGATAACAGTTTTTGAGGTTCTGGCCCTTAATCTGTTAGCCCTATTTATTTAGGGCCTGTGGCAAAGCAGCACATCACGGCAACGCACACAGCACAGAAAAAGTGCTCCACTCATGGCCAGGAAGCCAGGCAGAGGAGGAGGAATGGGCTGGGGCTCCCCAGTCCCCTTCAAGGGTACACCCCAATGACCTGAACACCTGCCATTAGCACTCACCTCCTAAAGCTCCCAGTGCCTCTGAGAGCTCCAAGCAGCACCCTAAGCCTTTACCACATGCACCTTTGGAGGCCATTTAAGAGCTAAACTACAGCAAGTACTTTGGATTTCAGTGGAAGAGTCACGATTTCTCCTTCAGTGAGTGGACGGAAGGGACTGGGAAGGAAATGACTAATGTTTACTCACAAAAAGATAACTGAAAGGAGGTGGCGGGATGTGGATCTGCCCAAGAGTAACGGAAGGAGGGGAGAAGAGAAAGAACAGAGATTGCTGTAATTCGTCTAGCCCCTTTCCTCCTGGTAGACTTTGGCTTTCAGATGACCAGGGAGTCAACATTGGCGGCAGCTCAGCCACCAGCCCAAAATCCAGGAAGCTACTGAAACCACAGAGGACTTTAAAACACATTCGTCTGGGTTTCAGTGTTATTCCCAAGAAACGTCGGGAGTCTTCCCCAACACCTCCCTCGGTGAGGAATGGAAACAAGCCTGACACAGGCAAGGAGGAAGAACCAGGCAGCCGGCTGAGTCATCACGTCTGGCAGGGACTTGCTTGCTATCAGAGAACCTGAGCGATGCCGCCTAAGAGTGCCGCCTTCAGAGAAGCTTTTCCCGAAGTGGGGAGAAACAGCCTCCCAGTTCCAGCTCAGGAGGTGGTGACTGTGTGTCTATGAGGGAAAGGGGGTCGGCGTGTGTGCAGAGGTGCATCTCTCCTCAAACACAGAGCAAGCACAAAGTCACAGAGCCTTCCAGTGCGATCGCTTCCCTCTGACTGAGTGGTGTGGTGATGCAGTTTGGACCCGGGGCCTCCATCTGAGCTGACGTTGCCTCCCTCTCCTTTTGCTTCAGTTCAGTGTTTTCCTTGAATCTGAGTCATTAGCTCCTTAAGCTGGCAGGAAACAGAGTCGGGCTGGCAGCTCCCTCTCCCCCAAGCAGAAGGAGTGCCTTGGCTGACACCTAAGCAACCTTTTCCAGCCCCAGACTTGTAATAGAACCGATGAATGTGAGCAGAGGAGAGGCTGGGCTGCATCTACAGAGGAGGAGAAAAGAAAAGCCATTCTGAGAAACCCATTAGTTGAAGCCCTGATTTTTAAAGGAAGTGACTTGTGAAATTATCTCTGCTGCTCACTAAGTCCTTCACATGTATTGTGTTTATCCCCCTAAAACTGACCTATTGGCACTTGTTTTACCCTTAAACTACGTGCTTCTAGCAGACCAGTTCACACTCGTGGGGCAGAGGGTCCTCTTCACTCACAGGCAGAATAATCAGCTGCAGTAAGAAGAAATCTGGGAAAGGCCTCTTTCCTGATGAATTCCACTAGAATTCCCTCTCAGCTACGTAAGGAAGCATAAAAAGGTGATCAGAAAGTGAGAAAATATTATCAGTCATCGACACCCAGCTCCCATCAGCTGTCAAATTAACTGTAGTAAGGATCAAGAGCACCAGCAAAAAGGGAACCAGATTTGAGGGAAGGAGAAAAATTTGGAAGGTGAACGTCATGCATTGATTGCTACAATGTGGGTGACCCTGTAGTTCAAGGGAAAGGAGGGTGGGGGGGGCTGAACACCTGGATGGTGAGAATCTGCCAAATAAGCTAAAGTGTGTTGAAAAGTAATGGCAGAAAGTTGGAAACAAACCTTACGTCCTTCATAGTTTTTTCCTTCAACCAACCTGGTTACTGAGGTTGGGACTGAGCCTTGGCCCCTTTTCTGCATGCAGACCCCAACAGCAAGAGCCAGTCTCACCAAAACCAGCTCTAACATCTCACCTGCACCCCTCCCAATTCCCCGTCTCCTCACAACCTATTGTTTATCTTTCCCTGGCTCTCATTCACGCCATCCTACAAAAGTGGAGTTTGGCCGCTTGTGGCAAGACTTCCACATCCAAGGCCCCTGGCTTGTGTTCCTCCCCGTGTGCCTTGTTTCTTCCCCTCTGTGCCATTGCTGGATACCTCCTCGGTGCTCACACCAGAGCCTGCTGTCCGTCAGGGGCTTGACCTCCAGAACTCAGTTTTGGGCCAGCCAACTTCAGGAAAGTGAAAACAGAAAGAAATCTTAATCTCTGAAACATTTGAAGTGGCTTATGTTTGAAAAGTTAAAACTGGTGAACGCCGAAGGTGGAAAATAACATCTTCCACTGTCCTAAAGAGCATTCTGCAAAGGAGCTGTTATTTCCTATATTAAAACTGTATTCAGTTTTGTTATGAATTGGGCTCTTTCTTTCTGCAGACACTAGCTCTTTGTTTATTTCAGATATGAGCAGCTCCACACAGCTCCCCAGCTGCTCTCCAGCTCAATATTTGTAGCATATTAGTTTTGAGAGATAACATTGAATTATTAGTATAAATAATGTGCTAATACTGCCCCACCTGTATATGTAAGGGTGTTGGAAAATAGTCCCTAGACTTAGCATGAAATGATTTTAGAATCAGATTTGCATAGCAAAGAGGAACACACACACACAGACTCATCAGTTTAAGTTCATTTCTCCTTTCCAGTTTGTTCAGATGAGAAGTGCCCTCCAATCTTGCTCATGTGACCATCCCAAACATTTAATGTCAACCTTCCTGCAGGCAAATTGATCTCAGATGAGCTCAGTCAAACTAAACACCCTGTGCCTTGGGGTTTGAGCATTGTGGAGCTAATCTGGTAGCATCAGTTTAGGAATAGGAAATGTGGAAACAACCAAGAAGGGAGCAAAGAGGAGGACCCTGGATGGGAACTTCGTTAAAACAGAGAACTGAGAAAAGACCCACCCGAGGAAATGCAGGTTACAGAAGGAAGAGATAGAGGGGAATCTGAAATATCTAAATTCTCATAATGAGTTTCCCTCTATTGAGACATAGAACTTAAAGCACAATTAGATGCTTCTAAAAGTCTGTAATATCAGTCTCAGAGAAAGGGCGTGGTTAAATGCACATAATTGATGCAAAAATTAAAAACAGAAATAAATCATTTATTTGAATGTTTGACTCTTTAAAGAGAACAGAAAGGGGCTGGGGATATAGCTCAGCAGCACAAGCACCTTCCTAGCAAGCTGAAGGTCCTGAGTTCGATTCCTGATACCAAATAAATAAACAAAATAAAGAGAACAGAGAATCCCCAGTATTATGTTTTTCAAAATCTTTCTACTGTTCATATCCACTGAAAAGCAAAAGAGCCACCCCCAAGGCACCTTCTTCAAAACAGCCAGAGAATTTTTACCTTTCAGCCTTCTGCAATTCAGGTTTTTGCTGCTAATTTTTGGACCTCAGCACTTTGGGAGGACAAGGATTGACTGCCTTTTCCTGACCCATTTCATCCCGCAGTCATCCCTCAGAATCTGGCCTCCTGTAGTCCTACTTTGGTTCTCCATACAACACCAGAAGGACTGATAAATCCCTCCTCAAATAGCAGAACGGAAGAGCCAGAGTCCTATGAATCCTGCCACAGCCATGAAAGACCGAAGGTGCATATAGGAATGGTGCTTATCCTTTACATTAATGGCTCATACATGGTCTCAAGGAGGAATTATGAGGAAAACTGAGGTGTATCCCTAAGTCTTGTCTGGCTAAAAGTCCTAACCTTTAATAAATTACTGTAAAGAATTATACTTGCAGTAGACTATATGCCATTCTGTGAAAACTAACACACTAGCACTACGCACAGAGTGGATAATGTCGTGGTTGTGCTTTTCCCTTTTCCAGTTCTCTGTCCTTTTAATACCTTTGTCTCTCCAGATTTTGCATGCTCTTTTTTTTTTTTTTTTTTTTTTGTACAGGAAGTTGAATTCAGGACCTTGCACTTGCCAGGCAGGTGCTGGTGGTGCTGAGCTATATCCCCAGCCCTCTCCCCAGGCTTTGAGACCTCTTTTTTCTCAGATCTTTCACCACCAAGCTCTGATCCTGATAATCAATGTTTTTTAAACTCTGATTTCATATATTTTGTCTCATTATTTTGCTTATTTTAGATGAGTAGATATAGTTCCTCTTATTCCGCATTAGTCAGAAGTCTTCCCTCTTACAGATTTAACAGAAACTTGGGTTGTATTATGAATTAAATTGTTTAAGGGCATGAGTTTAGATATATGATGGCCCTGCTGTCACCACAATACGGTGAAAAATATCCAACATGTTTCATTTTGATTTCTGGTGTTAGTATGCAAAATATATAAGAATCTTAATCTATGTAGTGAAAAACTGATTTAAAGAATTGACCAGAACATAGATATTTCATGAAAGAAGACACACAGAAAGCCAACTGGAATATGCAAGGAGGCTCAATGCCACAATCATGAGGAGAATCCAAATCAAAACTACGATGAGATACCACTTCACTCCAGTCTGATGCACTAGGAAAAAGGCAAATGATAGGTGTTGGTGAAGATGTGCAGAAACGTGAATCCCTACACACTGTTGATGGGAATATGAAGTAGTACAGCCATTACCAGAAACAGTATGGAGGATCCTCAAACACTTAAAAAGAAACCACCATGTGATCCAACAGCACCATGACTGAGTGAATATCCAAATGAAATGAAGTTGTTAGGTCAGAGGGATGG
The DNA here is from genome assembly GCA_004027595.1 of Dinomys branickii. NCBI lineage: Eukaryota > Metazoa > Chordata > Mammalia > Rodentia > Dinomyidae > Dinomys > Dinomys branickii. The sequence goes on along the minus strand of PVLD010009173.1, from coordinate 27,094 downwards.
CTGTATTCCAGCTTTTATAGCAGTAGTATTCACAGCAGCCAAGACATGGAATTAACCTAATTCTCCACCGAAGAATGAATGGATAGAGCAAATGTGATAAAAATAAAAGATAGAATAGCATTCAGCCATGGAAAAGAATGAAATTCTGCCACTTGCTGTAACATAGTTGAGCCAAAGGGTATCATATTATATTTAAAAATGACAGACGCAGGAAGACAATCACTCCATCATTTCACTCATTTGTGGAATCTAAAAGATTCCATAGAGGGGGAGACTCGAATGGTGTTTACAAGAGGCTGGAAATGTTAGGGAGGAGAGGAGGAGAGACACTGGTAAAAGGAAAATTTTACCAGCGGATGTAATGCGCAGGAAGATCATTGCTGTTCATAACAAAATGCAGATGATTCCCAATTTACAATCGTTCGACTTACACCTTTTCAGTTTCATGGTGGTGTTAAAGCGGTACAAATTCAGTGGGAACCTTAATGCACATTAATTTTACATTAATGATGAGTGCCTATACAAGCATTCTGATTTTTTATTTTCATTGATGTCCTTAATAAAATAATGGGTTATCCAATACTTTATTATATAATAGACTTTGTATTAAGCAGTTTTGCCCAGGGAGAGATTAATGTAAGCATCCTGAGCACATTTAAGCTAGGTTAGACTAATCTCTGATGTTCCTTAAGTAGATGCTTTAGTGCACTTTTGGCATGATACTTTCAACTTACAATGCCTTTTTCTGGATGTAACAATGTCCTATACAGAGAACCATCCATGCTCTGTTGCTTAAAACTGTAGAAAATTGATAATATATTCTCCTATCACAAAACTGATAATGCTGTGAGGCCATGCATTTTTAGCTAACTTGAACCACTCTGTAATGCCTATATACCTTAAAGCATCATGTTGTATGGGATAAAACAGCCAATGTTATCAGTGCATTTAAAAATAAATAGATCACCTTGGGATGGCATGGCTGGTGAGGAAAGTGCAAGTTTGAGTCCTTCTGTCCTCCATTGACAAGGGAACAAATGCATGGCTTTTGAGAGAAGTCTGAGATCCAGGCTTGCCACCCTCTGCTGGTGGGACTCAACAGAGTAGGACCCTGGCTAAGGCACACACAACGGAGTGGAACTATTCCACACAACATTAGCAATAGGAGCCAAAGGGGGATTTCTGACCTTTCCTTGCACTTTATTCTACTCATCCTCTTCCTCTCTTTCATCGACTCTCTCATTTGATTTTATGATACTTTCATGACAGTGAACATTGTCTCTTTTCTCTCTGGTTCACTTCAAAACCACTAGGACTTCTCTTCCAATCCTTTTCTCCTGTGTTCTATAATTACCCAAAACCTGGATGATCATTCCGTGCCCATAAACCAGGCTGCTACTATAATGTACCTCATTCACCTCTCCATGAGTTTATTTATTTATTTATTTATTTTTTTGGCGGTATTGGGGATCGAACTCAAGACCTTGCACTTGCTAGGCAGGCGCTTATTCCACTGAGCTATATCCCCAGCGACTCATTCACCTCTCCATCCTACCTCCTACCCTTCTGATGCCCTCCCCAACAGGGTAAAATCACTTGCCTAAGTGGAAAATCATTGCATATAAATTCCTGGTATACATTTCTGTAGACTTACCTTCTGTGGTTATAGATATCAGGTTAATGCTTAACACTGTTTGTTATTATCCAGGCTGTAAATGAATCTATTGTTATTGCCAACTATACTACTTTAACAAAGACATCATACATAGTATCACCAGTCCCCTCCCCCATGACATGTGATTATGGTAGTCTAGTTGTCACCATAGTCCAATACAAAAGGAATGGGCCCTAAGTGAATTTGATAGCAACTCCTTAGGTTTAAAATATTGGGAAGGTAGCTTCTTAGGATAGATATAGAACCACCTACATCTAGAATACATCCTCAGAGGAATATAAGACCTCCTAAGAAAGCCTCAACACCAGTGATAAGGTGATCTAACATAAGCAATCTACAAGCATCAACACAGAAAACAAAATAAAATAGAAATTGACAAGATGAAGAAGCAAAATGCAGTCTCAAACACCCAGCACACCCAGGACAAGTGCAAAGCACAAAGAAATAGAGGAAATCAGAATCCAGCAAGTGGAACTCTTTGAAACCATGGCAGAAGAAGTGAAAAAACAAATGGAAGAGGACATAGAAAAAATAGTCTTTAAGGTGCAAGAAAAAATGACTATCAAAATAAAAGATATCCAAGTAGACACAGAGAGGAGAAAAAAAGGGGAGGAACACAGGAAAACAGTGGAAACCATAAATGCCAAGCTTAGACAAGAAATGGAATCAATGAAATATATCCAAACAGACATGTAGGCGATTAGAAACGCCATTAAAAATACCCATAACAGATTGAATAAAGGCAAGGATAGGATATCAGATGTAGAAGACAAGAATGTGACTAAAGACCAGGAAAAGAAAGATGTCTTAAAAATCACAAGAGACCATGAAAAAATCAATGCAGCAGCTACAGGATGAAGCAAAGAAGAACAAGAAAAGATTGGCTGGATTCAGTGAGAAAGCTGGAGATAGCACAAAAGCCATTAATCATTTCTTCACAGGAATAATGGTAGAAAACTTCCCAAACATGGATAAATAATTTGACACACAAATAAATAAAGCATCTAGAACTCCAAGTGGCCATAACCAAAATAAATCTGCACCAAGGCATGTAATAATCAAGATTCCAGAAATTAAGTGTAAGAACAAAATATTAAAAGCAGCTAGAGAAAAGAAACATATCACCCAGAGAAGAAAGCCCATCAGAATCACAGCAGACTTCTCAGCATAAACCCTCAAATCGAGGAGAATTTGGAGTGAGGTACTTCAAGCCCTAAAGAAAAACAATCTTCAACCCAGATTGATGTATCCCACAAAACTATCTTTCAAAATTAATGGAGAAATAAGATATTTCCCTGACATACTTCCAAAAAATGAAATTTATGACCACCAAACCAACTCTATATAATGCCTGAAGTACATATTAGAGATAATGAAGAACACAAACACAGGAACACCAATAGAAAGAGGCTACCAGGTAGGGCAAGCAATTAAACAGAGCACAAAGACAGGGAAAAAAGAACAGGAAAACAACATGAAAAAGAAAGTCCAAAACATATCAGTTATAATATCAATGTAAATGGTCTCAATGCACCAATCCAAAGAAACAGACTGGCAGAATGGAACAAGAAGCAAGATCCAATAATGTGCTGCATTCAAGAAACATGTTTCACCTGAAAGGAAATTCATAGATTAAAAGTCAAAAGATGGGAAAACAATTTTCCATGGCACAGGAACCTCGTAAAAAGCACAGGTAGCTATTCTATTTTCAGACAATGAAAACTTTAAGCCAAAAATTTAAACTCAAAAGAAATATGGAACTTCACTACGTACTTGTCAAGGGAAAACATGCAGAAGAAAATGTAATAATCATAAATATTATCCCCCAAACACAGGTTCACCCACATAGATAAAACAAATATTAACAAAAATGAAAAACAAAATAATCACTAACACAGTCGTAGTGGGGGACCTTAATACCCCACTCTCATAAATAGATCAACTAGACAAAAAAAAAAAAATCAAGAAAAAAATATTAACATTAAACCAAGACTGTGAACACATGGGCTTGGTAGATGTCTACAGAGTATTCTACCCCATAACATCAGAATACACACTCTTCTCGGCTGCACGTGGGACAGTCTCCAAAATAGACCATATGTTAACTGATAAAACACGTTTAAGTGTATGTAGAGAATTGAAATTATCTCATGCATGCTATCTGATCACAGTGCAATCATACTGCAAATCAATGACAAAGAAAATCACAAAAACTATATAAAGACATGGAAATTAAAGAATACCCTTCTGAACAACCAACAGGTCAGAGAGGAACTTAAGGATGAAATTAAAAAGTATATATACAATTAAATGATAATTCCAGTACAATATACCGAAACTTATGGGACACAATGAAAGTGGTCCTATGAGGGAAATACACAGACCTGAGCTTACACTTCAGGAAAAGAGAATGACTTAAAATAAACAACCTGATGTTGACCCTCCAACTTCTAGAAGAAGAAGAACAAATCAAACCCAAAGCTCACACAAGGGGAGAAATAATTAAGCTAATTGGAGAAATTAATGCAATTAAGACTCAGAAAACAATACAAAGAATTGATGAATCAAATAGTTGAATAAATAAATTGATAAACCATTAGCCAACCTCATCAAAAAGAGGAAAAAAACCACAATCCAAAGCAATTTGGAATGAAAAGTGAGAAATCACAACTGATCCCACAGAAATTCAGGAGATCTTCAATACCCAGTATCAGAACCTATATTCTAAAGAGATAGAAAATATAGAATAAATGGACAGATTCCTAGACATAATTAATGTCAAAAACTAAAATTTTAAATAACCTGATTTCAGCCAATGAAATTAAAAATATAATTAAAAATTTACAACAAAGAGAAACCCAGGCCCTGAAGGATTCACTGCTAAGTTCTACAGGAAATTTAGAGTAGAACTAATGCCATTAAGGATGAAACTCTTTAAAGAAACTGAAAGAGAAGCAGTATTTCCAAAATCATTCTTGGAATCAAGTATTACCCATATTCCAAAAACAGAGAAGAATGCAACCCAAAAAGAAAACTATAGGCCAATCTACTTAATAAACATAGATGCAAAAATCTTTAATAAGATACTGGCAAATAGAATGCAGCAATTCAAAAAGAAGATGATACATCCTGACCATGTAGGGTTCATCCCACGGATTCAGGGATTCAAATCAATAAGTGTGATACACCCTATTAATGGAATCAAAGTCAACAGTCACATGATCATCTCGATAGATGTGGAAAATCACTTGACAAAGTCCAACACCCATTCATGATAAAAAACTTACAAAAAACAAAATGAATGGTATTTACCTCAATCTTATAAAAGCCATCTATAAAAACAAGTGCTAACAACATATTAAGTGGTCAAAACCTGAAAGCTTTCACGCTAAAGTCAGGAACAAGACAAGGGTTCCCATAATCAACACTCCTATTCAATATACTTCTGGAAACATTAGCCAAAGCAATTCGACAAGAGAAAAAGATAAATGGAATAAAGATAGGAAGGAAGAAGTGAAATAATCATTACTTGCTGATGACATGATACTCTACATAGGATACCCTAAAAACCCCACTAAAAACTTATAACTTTAATATGTAAATTTAGTACTCTAGTGACATGTAAAGAGAATATTAAAAAGTCAATAGACTTCCAGTGCATAAGCAGTAAACTCAAAGAGAGAGAAATTAGGGAAAGTACACATTTCATAGCCACTAAAATAGTGAAATACTTAGGAATCAATCTAGGAAAAGTTAGAAAAAAATCTGTACAGTGTCTATATAGTGTAAAACGTCTATATAGTGAAAATTACAGTACCCTAAAAAAGGAGATGAAAGAGGATATCAGAAAATTGAAAGGTTATTCCTTGCTCTGTGACAGGAAGAACCAAAATTGCAAAAGTGACCACACCCCCAAAACTGCTATACAGATTTAATGGAAATTCAATCAAAATACCATTAGCATACCAACTTTAGCAGATCTCACAAATCTATTGCCTAGATTAAACACCCCTAAATTCATTTGGAACCAGAAGAGACCTAGAATAGCAAAAGCAACTCTGATCTACAAAGGCTAGTCAAGGGGCATCACAATTCCAGACCTGAAATTATACTATAAAGCTATGTGATAAAATCAGCATGATATTGGCAAAAAATGTACTTGAGGATGAACGGAACAGATTAGAAGATACGTATGTAATCCCAGACATACACAGCCACCTTATCTTTGACAAAGGTGCCAAATATGTTCACTGGAAAAAAGATAGCCTCTTTAGTAAATGGTGCTGGAAAAACTGGTTTTCCACATACTGAAGAATAAAACGAGACTCATGTCTATCACTTTGCACTAAAGTCAAAATGGATCAAATATCTAAATATTAAAATAGAAACACTAAATTTACTGGAAGAAAATATAGATAGAAACCTTGGAGACATAGGCGTTGGCAGAGATTTCATGAACAAAACCCAGACTGCAAGGGAAATATTACAAAGAATTAACAAGTAGGATCTCACCTTATTAAAAAGATTTTGCAAAAAGAAATGAAATCACCAACAGCATGAAAAGACAACCCATAGAATGGGAAAAAATTAATGCCAGTTTTCCCTCAGATAAATGACATATCTAGAATATATAAAGAATTGAAAAAAATCAGACTCTTCTAAAGTCAAATACCCAATTGAAAATTGGGCATCTGTGATGAATACACACTTCTCAGATGAAGAAATACAAATGGCAAATAAATATATGAAAAAATGTTCTACAACCCTAGTCATTCAAGAGATGCAAATTAAAACAACAGTGAGATTCTATCTCACCACAGAGTGAATCGCTATCATCAAGATATCAGTTGATAACAAATGCTGCTGGGGAAGTGCAGAAAAAGATACCCTTCTTTACTGTTGGTGGGAGTGTAGACTGGTGCAGCCACCATGAAATCAGTACAGAGATTCCTCAAAAAACTAGGATTAGTGATCTAATTCCAACTAGTTGTTCCCCTTCTGGATATCTTCCCAGAGGAGTTAAAAACAACATACTACAGTAATATATGTGCACCCATGTTTATAGCAGCACAGTTAGTAATAGCTAAATCTTGGAAACAACCCAAAGGCCCATCCACTGAGGAATGGATAAAAATATGTATTTTTAAAAAACATAATGGAGTACTAGTGAGACATAAAGAAGGATAAATTGGAGACATTTATAGTTAATGGATGCAACTCGGGAACATACTCATAAGTCAAATAAATCAGACCCATATATGTAAACATTGTGTTGTCTCGCTAGTGTGCGAGACTGAACAAGTAAATAAGATTCAAAATGTACAATAGATATTCTGAATTGGGAAAAAACTGTTCAGAAGAAAAGACAAACTGTGATGGGGAAAGGAGAAAGGGAGAAAAGGAAAAATAAAAACATATATTTATACACAAGATAGTTATAATAGTTATACAGCAGTTTTCTCTTGGTTCAGTGATAAGAAAGGTTTGTGCTAATATGGTTTGAGAAGATACCATGTCCATATCTTTTACTCTTAATAACTACTACAAAGACAACAATAGGCAATGTATTAATTATTATAACTCTCCTACTAACCTGTTTGGAGACTCTATTTTATTGTGTTAATTTTATTTTTTTCTCCTTAAAATTAAAGAAAAAAATGCATTTCCAGAAAGAGTTTTTCTAACACTGTTTTATGTGTTGCATTTTGCACAAAATTAACTGAAAATGAATGACAGAGTAAATAATAAAATATAAAAGTACAGAAATATTTTTAGAAACAAAAACCCTTAAGAAAAAACCTTCTATGTATTGGACTAGAGAAAATGGTCTTAATTGTGGCACTAAAAGCATGATCCATAAACAGAAAAAGCCATAAATTTGACTTTGTGAAAATTCAAAGAAATATTTACTCTGTGATAATCTTCAAAGAGATTAAGAAGACAAGTTACAGACTGAGAAAAGTATTTTTGAATCACATGTCCAGCAAAGGCCTAGAATCTACAATATGTAAAAGCACTCTCAAAATTCAATAGTATAAAGGCAAAAACATAGATATCTAAACATAGGTAAAATAGATGAGATATACTAGGATGAACAGATGACAAATAATTATGGAAAAAAATGGTTGTCATCATTAGTTACCAGACAAATGCAAATTAAAACCACAGTGAGTTTTCATAACACCCACTAGATTGGATAAAATTAAAAATGAGGGAAATACAAAATTCTGGATCAGTCGTAGATTGCCAGTGCTGCTGCAAAATAGTACTGACCCTCTATAAAGAAGTTTAATAATTTCTTGAAGCATCAAACACGTTACTACTATATGGCCCATATTTGTATCTCTAGGTATTTAGAGCAAAGAAATGAAAACATATTTGCATGAAAACATGTACTCAGATGTTAATAGATGTCTTATTCATAATAACCTCCAATTGGAAACAACTGAGATGTAGGAGAGGTTAAGATATTAACACGTATCTGAAGCTTTACCTGTATAGGATACTGTGTACATATGTGTTGTGTATAACACACACACACAGCAAATCAAAAGCAAGGTTAGATTCTGTTTTATAATTCACTATGATTTGATAAGTATAATTGTAAAGCCACCATGGCTCATTGTATGAACTATCGGCTCTACTATGAAGCTTTATGAGTGGAAAGACAGAAAATCTGCAAGAGAAAACAAATATGAATACTTAGGTCTTGGGTCACATCCTATATAGCAGTGAGTAAAAGTGTAGGAATGTCATACATTTTGAAGCCACCCACTCGAACTTACATTCTCATCTAGTAATTTCACTTTATTTTTATACTCTTAGCCAGATTATTCAGTTTCTGATGATGTTATTTTCTCATTTTTCATACATTCTGTAAGAACTAAATGAGACATTTAATTATATAAGTCCCTTGTATAATTTTTTTTTTTTTTTTTTTTTTTTTTGCGGTACTGGGGATCGAACTCAGGACCCTGCGCTTGCTAGGCAGGAGCTTATTCCACTGAGCTATATCCCCAGCCCTTCCCTGTATAATTTTAAACTTATGTATTACATAAAAATTATGCAAGGGAACTGACATAGGCATTTAGAAATACTCAATTTATAATTTGTTCTCATCTTTCAAAGAAATCAGAATGATATAAAATAACCTGTGATAATTTGACTTTCCCTTTAGAGATTTCACGTAGTCAGTATTACTTGAATTCATTTTCTACATACTCCTGCTTCTACTGAGCAAGCATATCAGTGAGCATGCTGTGGCCCACAGACAGGCAGGAGTAAAACACTTCAATCTCTGACCACCAGCAATTTTTGACAGTACTGATCAGCTTGTGTAACATGCTCTGTCTGACATACTGTCTCCCCGCCCAGGTGGCTGGCAAAATGTAGTCCAAAAGCCCTCTGTACAGTTTTGTGTGACATCTGGAGATGTGCTGATGTTTGACGTCCACATCCAATCCATCAAATACATGCGGTCCAACCACAAGTCTGTGCTATTGTCTGTGTAGAATTTGAAGGCAAGGCCTTTGTGCCAAAAACAATTTGGCAGATTCAGGAGCAAGAAAGAAGAAAAATGAGGGCGATTCCTAAGTGACCCTAAACTTGCTCAGTGCCTTGTCCTGACATTGCTCAACTACTCAGAGGCTTGCTGTTAGTTTTCTAGAGACTCAAAACAACCCTCTCATGGCTCTATGAAAGTGATTTATGTGCAGCAGAGGAATATCACAAAACCAGTTCTGTGGCCAAAGAGAAGTGAGTTGTTAACCTTGGTGTGCTGGCTTTTGGTTTGTCAATTATGTAAAGAAGCTCTCGACAGTGTGCTTGTCCCTCAAATATTAAACACCTGGCAATCGGCCACATCCTGTGGAGCTGAGATCTTGCTTTTGATTTGAAAAGCAGCATCATAGTTGGGTTTCCACTTAAGTGACTTTCAACCACTTTTGAAATGCCTGAAGTTGAATGAAAGTATGTTTTACCAGGTGTTTTCTAAGCAAGGTTGCTCAGAAATGTGCCAGAGGAGATGGAAACCGGTTTGCTCTTATGTATAATCATAGCTGGACTCTGAAATCTCTGAAAACACATCATAAAAACAGGAAGAAATATAAATCTGTAATAAGCCAGTTCTTTATGTTTTTATGAGAACATTCTATACCTGTACCTCAACTTGAGAGAAACAAAAAAAGTATTCATTAAATTAAGCTGCATCAAGTAATGGGATACCAGGAAGGAACTATTTATTATTTTAGGGAAAGTCTTTCTGTGAAGAACAAAACTGATGAGAAATATTTTCTGATGTGGGCTCATGGTGTAGTGAAGGAAACTGATGAACTTGGATCCTTATGCTAGCGGTCAGCGTACATCTTCCCATTCACTAGGGGTGCTCTCCTGAAAAACATTTGAAAATAAAAGACAAAGATCCTAACTTGGTAAAAGCAAAACTGCAGTCCCACTTAAGCTGTGCAGATCTGGGGCTGGGCTGCCCCTATTAAAGTTGATCTAGTTAAGATGAGATGGTTGTATCTTTGTAATACTCCAGCTTTGATGAATCACCAGATGTAGGGTAGGAAGTAGGCAAGATCTTGGACAAAGGAGTTTGTTCAGATGACCAAGGAGGGGTGGTGGGAGAAGCCGTACTCTGGCAGCACTGCTAGCACATGGAGGAATAGCCTTCCATTCTTAGAGGGCTATTTGGACCTCACGGGGACCACCACATTATATCAGTACCTTGTTTTCCATTTAAAATTTGAGCCTGCAGCTCATAAGGATCACTTCTGTCATTTTGTAGTTTAGATGATTAAGCAATAATCAAAAATGACAATGCATAGATATTTTCTCTGCTTATATATTTTTTTCTTTTTTTCGCGGTACTGGGGATCGAACTCAGGACCCTGTGCTTGCTAGGCAGGAGCTTATTCCACTGAGCTATATCCCCAGCCCCTCTGCTTATATTTTTAAAATGATATTTATTCTAGCATGTTCCTTCATATTAATTGTTTATGTACTCATTGGTTTCATCCCATATGCAAAGTGTTGGGAACACTTTGGCTACCAAGACAAAATCCCATTCGCATAGAGGTTACAAAAGCATCTGTGACTAATTGGATCAAATACAACTGGAGACAGCTCTAACACATCCAAGAGAGAGTTTGTTTCTGCTGTGTACCTGGAAGGTGAAGACTCTAGCCACTACCAAGTTAACCTGATGAATTTGTATTTGCCCCAGAGTAACAACTAGGAATGCCTTTCAAATCAAACCTTTTGGCTTGTGTTGAAAATCTTCATCCTTTCCTCTCTGCTGCTTCTCAAAAGCCATCCAAACTTTCTAACAGACTGCAGTACTTAGAATCATATTTAAAAATGTAAAATATAAGATCTATCATAGAGTGCTAATATTTTTCTCCAAAAAATTAAGTAATAGATAATAATTATGTATTATTTTGTTTCTTTTTGAGATACAAATTCATGTTGCATTTTAATTATGTGTTTATTTAGATTACTAGAAACTGAATATTTCCAAGCTGATATGCTGTGAAAGGCCATTCCCTACACATTTTAGAAAATTAGCCACTTTCCCTCCAGCTGAAGAACTGAGCTGATGAACCACCGTAGGTTCTAAACTATGGAAGAATGAATGACTAAAGTTAGAAAACAATCCTTCCCATTATTAACTCCAATTTGTGACATACGTCCTTTGTACAATGGCCTGTTTAAACCTATGACCAAATAAAAAGAAAATCTTTCAAAATCAATTCATTTTTTACTATTTTCCATCATCAGATAAATGTGATTATGCTGGTTATGTGGTGTGAACATACTTATAATTTATGGTGAAAACAAATCCATATATATATATATATATATATATATATATATATATATATATATAAAATCTTTAAATTGTATTGTATATTTTTAAGGTACACAACATAATGTGTAGGATACAGATAGGTAGTAAAAAGTGAAACAAATTAGCATTATCCATTATGTTCCAATTACTGTTTTATAAATTTTGTGGCAAGACCTGCTAAAATATACTCATGCTGTACATGAGATTTCTAGATTCATTTATGCTTCATTCTACATGTCTGCGTACTTTGTATTCTCTGAACTATAACTCCCCATTTCCCAAATCCCCTTTATCCCCTGGTAAACATTACTTTTGTTCTCTCTATATACTTGATGTTTTTTTTCCACATGTAAGTGAGATCAGGTAATTGTGTGTGTGTGTGTGTGTGTGTGTGTGTGTGTGAATGTGTATTTAAAGAATGAGACCTTGCCATCTGTCACAATACAAATCAGGCTACAGTCCTTTTCTAAGTGAAATACATAGGCAATTACATATTTTTACATGAATGGAAAGGTTTCATGTGATGACCATTAAGTTTCCTTTTGTATGTACTTTTTTTGGTTTTGTTAGGACTATTACATTGAAGAAATTACTATTAAAGTGAGAAAGAAGAAAAAGACTCAAGAAATTAATCCAAATGAAAATGTCTTTCAAAAATTTGATAATTATTCCAGTGTTATAGTCTTTAAATTTAAGTATTTTATTACCCCACTCCCTAATTTAGTTGTAATTTTAATGGAAAGAAGTGAGAAGTGAGGAATAGGATGTGAACTTTCCAGCAGAAATCCTCTTCCTAAGCAGCATGGTATTGAGTGCCTCTTCTATGACTGTGCCTATTTAGTGAGTCCGGAGTGTGTGGCTTGGATTACTGCTAGTGCTGATAACAAATTGTCTCCATACTTGTTCACTTGCAGAAGTACTTATTGCCTATGATTCTGTTGGATGGAAATTCAGACCAAGTTTAAAAGAGAGATTTATTTCTGCTCCACGATGTCTAGGGCTGATTAGATCACTGGGAGGTGTGGACTATCTGGGGAACCTCTATTCACATGTCTGTGACATAGGCCAGGATGACTCTAGGACTCCCTACCAGAAGTTTCTCACGTGCATGGCTCCCCTTCCACACAGCAACCACAAGGCAATCAATCCTCTGACAAGGTAGTTTAGGGCTCCAGCATGGATGTGTAGGTAGAAGCCTGTTTGGTCCTGTTGGCTTATAGTATTATTCCATTACTCCATTTCTTTTGAATTTTTGTCTTGTTGATCTAATGGAGACTAGAATTCTGTTTCCCAAGGCAGATTGTAAAACTGAACTTCCTTCCATTAAAACAAGATATAGAACTAAGAAACATGACTTTATCCTTCTGTTTACTTTCTTTGTAACAGATAACTATAAAAAACCACAGTGGTTTATGCAGTGGAAGAATAGATCGTAACACCTTATCTGCAAGAGGAAGGCTTGCTATACAAGGGAATGAAGAAGACTCCTAACACACAGCTTGCTAGCTTGCTTCTATTACTGGTAGGCGATATCCATTTTGTCCAACACTTTTCTATATGACTGTCTACTGTCTGTCAAATTAAGCTGAAAAAAGAACACTTTCCTGTGTCTTTGAGTTATTTCTGTAGATTGTGTCATGTGATGCCTTCATTAGTTAAATCTGTTCTGGTTTTGTTGTATTACTTTTCCTATGGGGGTGTTGCCCATGACCATTATGTTGGATAAGGAAATGTATATACGCAGCTTTCTGCCCCTGCACAGTACAATTTACTTTCATTTCAGTCCAAAGAGCTCTCAGTAGTGTTTCTTTTAAGACAAGGCTGCTAAAAAACCTGCTCATCCTTATTTGTCGTAGAAAATTTATGCAAAAATACATTTTAATTCGTTGTTGAAGGGAAGTTTTACTGGATATGGATGATTTGCGATTTTTTTTTTCTATTTTCGTATTTAAAGGTGGTCATCCCAGGTGATCTGGCCTCCATGGCTGCAGACAATTGTTAATCTGGTTGAGGATGATCTGTATAGGATAGGTCACTTTTTCAAAAATATCTTCTTTTATTTTAATAATAAAGGAAGCAAACATGTTAACACACAGACTTCCACTTACAAAATAGCATAAGAACAATACAAAAAATACAGTTGCAGACAAAGTGGTAGGAAATCAACAATGGTTGTTGTATTACTATTGGTATCTTCAAAGCGGTTTCTCAGGAAAACAAATAGAGACATGCAGTAATGATCAAACCAGTAATCATTAACTGTTCCTTTCAGCAAAGCAATAGAAGACAGTAGTACCACTGTTAGCTCTCCTGTGTATACATACATACGTAATTTCCCCTTCCTTCGCTTCTCCTTTCCAACACCCCAGCTGCCCCTTACTTTTGAGCATTATTTGTTTTGTTTTGTTTTGATTTTTAAGGGATAGGTCACTTTTTTCCTTGTTGCTTTCAAGGTTTTCTCTTAGTTTTTGCCTTTTGCCAATCTATTATGTATGTATGTATGGGTCTCTGAGATTATTCTATTTAGTTTCAAGGGTTTCTTGGAAGTGCAGATTAATCTTTTCATCAAATTTGGGTGGTTTCTAGCCATTATTTCTTCTAGCATTTTCCTCTTTCTCATTCTGTTCATATTTTTCTGGGAATGCTATAGATAGATAGATAGATAGATAGATAGATTCCTACTTGGTGGTGTTCCACAGGTGTGCGAAGCTGTGTTCTTTTCTTCTTTTTTTTTTTTCTTACGCATCAGCCTGGAAAATTTATATTGTTTTATATTCAAGTTGACAGATTCTTTTTCTGGTACCTCAAATCAGTCTTTGAACTCAAGCAAACTTTTCATTTCAGGTGTGATTTTTTGGAATCCAGAACTTTTATTTTATTTTCTTTTAATGATTTGTGTGTCTTTATCAACTATTTTCTATCCAGTGATACGTTATTGCTATATACACTCTACTTTTTTATTTAAACACGCGTTTCTTAGTTATTTCTGTGGATTTTTAAATAGCTGATTTAAAATCTACTTCTGATAAATGTAATGCGTGAGCTTTCCCGGTAGCTTTTTATGTTGGCTCCATCTCCCCTTTGTGTTTAAACATTTATCTGTAGCTCTTCTCACGTGTCATTGTTATTTACTGAAAAGCACACATTTTGCATAACGCCGTGCCGCAGTTGGCCTCTCTTACCTTGCTTTCCTCCACCCGCCGCCACCGGGCTCATTGCCGTCAATGTTCTTGTTTTTGCCTCTTTTATTCGTCTCTTGTCTTGGAATAGTTGTGTATCATGTGCAGTTTGACAACATTCAATCTTCTGCCAGTTTTATTTTTAAAATTCTTGCTTTAGACGTTTTCTCCTCTTATATGAACAAATTCCATTTTCTTTCTTTCTCTCCTTTATTAGTGTATGTGTGGAGTACATAGCAGTGATGTTCATCTGGGGGAATTGTATACACATCCACTTAACCCTTTTTTATCTCTTTTCTCTTTTCCTTCAGCTCCCTGTCTCTTTAATCTCTTCACATCCCCCAAAGCCCGACTTCTTCTTTCTGACCAGCTCTTCTTTATTTTACTCATTTATTTATTAGCAAGAATCACCAAATGCGATTGTATTAATTTAAAAAGCATCTACAAAGCAAGTAATCAACTGAGTGTAAGGACAGCCTACGGAATGGAAAAATATGTGTGAGCTACTATTCTGAGAGAGAGATCTAGTTTGTGTTTCTTACCTTTGGGGTTACTGTTTGGTCTGCCTAATTTAGTAGTGAACCAGTAATTGGTCAAAAGAGTTCTCTAAATGCCTTGCATTTATTTTTCTATCCTTTGCTAAGGGGATGTGTGGTAGAAATCCCACCTTCAAATTTCAGGAAGTTTACAAGACAGCTTTAGGTTTTATTTTCTACTTGTGAAAATCTTTAAGTTCAGCCAGAGGTGACTGATTGAGGACTTATCCTTTCCTGGGTTTTTCCTACATACAGGGCCATGCATGGAAAGGCTTTTTTGGTTCCCCAGAATATGCTGGAGCTTTTCAAAGTCTCCTGTGTTTCTTTACTTCTTTAAGACTTCCTCTTAAATTTTGTCTAAGATCTAGTCTTCCCTAACACACATCATAGCCCCAGGCATCTGCACTGTTGCTAGCAGATTGTGGTTGTTTTTACTAATCTCTAAGGATAAGGCTTTTCTTTTTCTTTTTTTTTTTCAAGCTGGGCTCGGAATCAAATAAATAGTAACAGAACTCTGAAAATAGACATTTCAGGGAAGCTGTAAGTTTGGATAAAATGTTGATTTTCTGTGATGGTCGGGTTTTAATGGAGCACAGAGGACACCGGGCCTTGTCTGTGTGTACCAGCCACTGGCTTCTCATGGCTGCAGCCACTGAGCGAGTCAGGGACAGGGATGGGAGTGGCCTGCTGATAAATCTGCACCATCTGAGGTCTTCCTGAGGTTCAGTAGTTTGATGTTGAGAAATTTTGTTTGGTGATTGCCTTTGCAAATAAAAAGTTCTGCAATGATCAGCTTTAACTGTCTTGCCATTGCTTTTATATTCCTGTGAAGGAATAGATTCATGGACATGTTTTCTTGATCATTCTATGAGGGTGTCTAACCTGGGGTCTTAAGGTTCATGATGCAGGTACTGGTGTGAGGACTATGTTTTATTTTAGTATTCTTTTTTATCCTGGGCTTTTTCAAGTAAGAAATGCATGTCCTTTATTTCTGATAATATTTCTTATAGATTATAAAAGCACTTACCACTCTCTTTTTTTACTTTATTTCTATGTGAAATGTCTACTTCTCACACTAACTTTCCAAACCTTTTCCTATTTATTGCACAGCTTTCGTTTTGTTTTCCCCATATTTTCTGAGATGTTCCCTGGATATTATCTTCTCAAATAACTTGTGAGTTTTTAATTTTAGTGATTCTGTATTTAATTGCCCTTTTTTCCCAAACATACTCTTATTTTTTGAGTATAATAATATCTTATTTTTCACTGTGCAACTCAGTGTTTCTGATGAAGTTTTATTTGATGTTCTCTATACTTTAATAGGTAATTTTCTATCTGTTTATTTTATTCTCCTTCTTCCAGGTTGGGGGCATATTCCAGTATATGATATTCCTTGCTTGTCCATTTCACGTTAAGAGGAGACCCTAGGGCTAAGGATTTAGCTCAGGGGCACAAGCACCTGTCTGAAGCACAAGGTCCTCAGTTTGATTCCTGGTACCAAAAACAAACAAACAAACAAACAAACAAACAAACAAAAAAAAACAAAGAGGGTTAGACTCTAAAACGTATTGGTAAGTTTGTATGCCTTGATGAGGTTTCCAGGCTTGTGAGCTTTGTATTAAAGTGATTGTCTGAGTTGTGAGCAGAAAGTTTGCTGGGGAAACTTGTGCTAATATGCAATCTACTTGAGAGTAGAGGGGAGGTACTCCATTTCTTCAGAGAAGAAACATTTTACCACTTGCTGAGAGCAGAAAGTTCACTCTCCACTACTCTGTATACAAACTTTGAATAATCACTTTTTCTTTTTCAACTCACATCTTGCCTCTTCTCTCCACTTTAACCTCCATAGTTGGTATCTCCGTGTTCCATGTCTTCCTAGAGCTCATCAAGGAAAATCATCCCTCCAGTTTCCCGTGTCTCCTACAGGGGCCGTATGCTGCATTCTCTGCATCCTCTAACCCGGGTTCCCGCTCTCATCTGCTTCCTGCCTTAGAAACGTGCTGAGATCTCACTTTGGTTGACGAAGAGTTGACAAAACTCTTTTCTATTCGCTTTGCACTATCCTCTCCAACAACGTTTTATATCTTGCTTTTATTTTCATGGTTCTTTAAAAACAGTAAATAAATTGTTTTTAGAGGGAAATCTTTTACACAACTTTATAAACAAGATATTTTGGGCTATTTGTTATATCCTGCTTGTCATTAACAATTGCTAAATTCTAGTATGTAGGCAACTTTGAATTGGGATTGCTTTTTGGCAAAAAGTAATTCACCATACTAGTAAATTGGAATTAAATTATTAATTAATTTATAATGTGGAAAATGTAGAAATCTTAAACTAGATCTACTTTACAACCCAAAAGAAAATGGAGACTTTGCCAGTATTGCAGGTGGCTCTGGAGTCTCTCTTAGTCAATAATTTCCTTCAATACCACCAAAATTGTGGATTTTATTATTCTTGGACTTCATATAAATGAAATTCCGTGGAATGAACTCGCTTCTATCTATGACTTCCCTACAGTACATCTGTGAGATTCATAATGTTATACCTAATTAATTGCTTTATTATTTTTAAAAAATATTTAAATTTTTTCTATTTTAAAGATAAAAGAATGAAAACACATTAACAAACAAACAGACATAAACAAAAGAACACCCAAAATATAGAAGCAATACAGAATTTCAGACAATATGATAGGGAATTAATGATGGTTGTTGTATTACATATTGCTAATTGTTTACTTAGTTAAACAAATATAGGCATGTAAGATTGATCAAACAATTAAACATTAACTTCCTTTCAATAAAGCAATAGAAGTCAAGAGTACAGCTCCCTCAGCTATCTTGTGTGTGTGTGTGTGTGTGTGTGTGTGTGTGTGTGT
>PVLD010009172.1:0-78738 GCA_004027595.1 Dinomys branickii | reverse complement strand
TTTCCCATTTTTGGGTATCAGATTCAAGATGTGGAGCTATAAATTCCAAAGGCTGTTCAGCAGGAGAAGGTCAGCTGCAAAGGCTGCTCGAATGATTCCTTCTCTTTGGGAGAATGTCCCTTAAGCTTTCTGCTGAGAGTTCCGCTTAAAAGGCTGTACAGATATTGGTTAGATACTCCCTACCTAGTGACCTGGGTGATGTGTGTAAGACTACTCCCCCACCCTCCCAGGGTTCCCTGCAGTTATAGGGATGGATCTCCTCCCCCACTCGGTGATCTGGTCGCAAGCGCCGATATCTCACCAGTTATTGGAGTACCTGCAGGCATGAAGGTTCCAAGGTGCCAGTCTATCCTTTGGGGCTTTCTGCGGGGCTCGCCCGATGCGCACGAAACGTGAGACCGCTGGACGTTGCCGCCGCCAGAGAGCCGATCTCTGTCGGGAGTCGCCGGAGAGCTGCGCCGGGTCGGGGGGGCGGGAGGGATCGAGCTGTCTGTATTCTCGGCGCGCCAGGACCCAGCAAATCCCTCTCTCCCGCGCGGCTCGCCCGACACGCGCGAAACGTGGGATTGCCGGGCATCTCTGCCGCTAACAAGCCGATCTCTGTCGGGAGTCGCCGGGGGGCTGCGCCGACTCGGGAGGCGGGAGGGATCGAGGCGTCCGTGCTCTCAGGGCGCTAGAATCTAGCAAATCCCTCTCTCCGCTTCCGGCGTCGTTTGGGGCCCTCCGTGCGGCTCGCCCGACACGCGCGAAACGTGGGCCCGCCGGGCGTCTCCGCCGCCAACAAGCCGATCTCTGTCGGGAGTCTCCGGGGTGCTGCGCCGGCTCGGGAGACGGGAGGGATCGAGGCGTCCGTGCTCTCAGGGCGCTAGGGCCCAGCAAATCCTTCTCTCCGCTTCCGGCGGCGTTTGTGGCCCCCCACGCGGCTCGCCCGACACGCGCGAAACGTGGGATTGCCGGGCGTCTCCGCCGCTAGCAAGCCGATCTCTGTCGGGAGCTGCCGGGGCCTGCACCGGCTCGGGAGGCGGGAGGGCCCGAGGCGGCCGTGCTCCCACTGCGCTTGGACCGATCCCAGCTTCTTCCCCGCGGGGATCGTCCCTGGCTCCCAGCATCTGGGATTTTCCCACGTCTCACCCCGGCAGCCTGGTCCGCCCTACCACATCTCCCCCGGCATCTCAGAGAAATACGCCCAGTTTAAACTTCCCAGCTGAGGTCCCGGCATTCACGCTCGCCAAGTCTGTCTCGAGCTGGTGGTGTTTATTGAGGAGGTTCGCTCCCTTGCTGCTCACCTGGTCGCCATCTTCCCCGGATCTCCTCAAGTCATTTTATATGTTGTGAAAAAAATTTATTACATACATAAATGACAAAGTTATGTTTTCAGACTTTTTGAATTTACACTCAAATTCATCTGATCCATTTTTTTACTACAATGGTTTTTGCCAATTACATTGTCATTTCTTGTCCATTGGATTTATGAATGTTTGAAATGTGACAATTCACACTGAGTTTAAATGGCATCTATTTGTATTCATTCATGAGGAAATCATTCTAAGATAGAAGAATGAAGTTCATTGACAATGTATGTCCCTATGTGCATATTCATTAATAGTATGGCCCTACTGTACTGCTATGGATATCTTGTGTGATGGATCTGTGAAAACTTGAATGAGCAGGCTGGAGACCAAGAGAACCTTTGCAGTATTTCTGCTGAGAAGTTAAGACGTAAGAACCAGCATTTGTGCTTATTGTGCATGGGGTACCTTTGAAGAGTGGTAAGGAGTTGCAGAGGTCCCCAAGCTGGAGTCCCACGTGCACAGATGCGCACAGCTCAAATCAGATGCTATAGAAGAGTACCATTAGAACCGTGAATGTCTGTTGTGGAAATTTAGAAGAGGAATTACTTTTAATTTGAACAATTAAAGAAGGGTTGTTGTTTGGGTTTTGTTTTTCTGACATACTCCAGAAGTTTTTAAAGATATGTGGGAGTGCAGTAAACCCTTGCAGAGGCAAACTGACAGCGGCGAAGGGATGTGTAGTATGAAGTGGGGGACCCATCTGGAAAAGAGGCAGGGGTTTACTTTATTTGGAATTTGCACACATTTTGATTTTCATCATTATGAGACTCACTCTTCTAAGACATTCACACGGAGTATCAGGGGTCAACCAAGGTTACTATTTTCACAACTACACTCTACAGTCTGCCTCTTATTCAGGAGCTAATTCTGTAGAACTTCTTTTTTCCATTTTAATATTTTATATTTTATTCTTCTTTTTTTATCCTTTTATCTGCCTGCAAAAAATTTTTCATTCCATCAGCACTTCCATCAAAGTCACAATCACACAAGTAACTCTTCCCAGCTATCAACAGGTCTGTAGAGGATCTGGTTTAAAAATAGTAACTTGATACTCACCCATGAGATGAGAAAATGCCGTCTTCCCCGATAAATAATTAAAGCACATTTTTTAAGACTATAAAGACAGATAGATTCAGGTTTACTAGAAATGTATGGAATTGCTGGAGAAAACATTTTAAATTAATTTTTATTAGTGCATATTTAGATATACATAAAGGTAACATTTATCATACGGAATTTGAACCTGTACATAGAATATCGTGATTCTTCTTTTTTCCTCTTTTTCTCCCCTCTCTTCAACCTTGCTTACCCTTATTTGTAAAAGGTTTTCTATTCTCTTTTTTCCTTTTCTCTTCCTTCCTTTTCCTCTCCCCTGCCCCTAGTTCTCTTCCCATTTGAACATTTTCGTCCTGTTTCACAATACCAGTTATACATTTTGGTCTTCATCTACCCTTTCAGTTTCCTACATCAGTGAAATCATACAATATTTGAACCTGTGTTATTTTTTTCACTTGAGTATGGTCACATGATATATGCATTTACCTAGAAATGTCTCAAGTTTATCCTTTAGGACACTGTAGTACTCCGTTATGTTTAAAAAAAAAAACCCACACATTTTATCCTTTTATCAGTTGATGGAAAATTGGACTGTTTCCAAGGTTTACCTATTAAAAATTGTGCTGCTTTAAACATGGATGGGCATGTATTACTGTAGTATGATGCTTTTAATTCCTTCAGGAAAATATCAAGAAGGAGAATAGCTGGGTCAAATGGAATCTGTAGTTTCACTGTTTTGAAAAATCTACACACTGATTTCCCCAGTGTTTGCACCAATCTACATTCCCACCAACAGTGAAGAAGGGTTTCTTTTTCCCCACACCCTTGCCAGCATTTGTTCTTGGTTGATTTCTTGACAATTAGCATTCTTTGTAGGGTTAGATAGAGTGTCAGTGTTGTTTTAATTTGCACTTATATCTATTCATATATTTATTTTCCATTTCTACTTCTTCATCAGAGAAGTATCTCTATTTTAGATGCACACTTTTGGACTGAGTCATTAAATTTGGAGAGTGTCATTTTTTTTTTTATTTTTTAGTTCTTTATATATTCTAGATAGTAGTCCTTTGTCTAAGGAAGAACTGGTAAACTGTAGATTGTCTCCTCACTCTGTTGGTAGTTTCTTTTGCTGTGCAGAAGCTTTTTAATAAAAGATATGATCCTAGTTGTTGTTTCTTTTTGATATTTCTTGTGCCATGTGATAGGAGTTGTGTTCATAAAATCTTTGCCTACACCTATGTCTTCAAAAATTCTACATATTCTATTTTCCAGAAGATTTAGTGTTTCTACTTTAATATTTAGATATATGATCCATTTCAATTTTAGTTTAGTACATAGTGAGCGATATGGGAATGGTTTTAGTTTTCCAGTGAAGGAAGCTCCCTCTAGCCCTATTGCCAAAGATAAGATGACTGAGCGTGTTTGCAGTTGTTTCTGCATCTTCTAGTCTGTTACATTGATCCTAGGGTCTATTTTTGTCCAGTATCATGCTATTTTTATCACTATAGCTTTGTAGAATAATTTCAAGCCAGGGATTTGATGCCCTCTGCCTTTCCATTGTTGCCAAGAATTGTTTTTGCTGTTCTTCATCTGTTTAAGTTCTAAATGAATTTTACGTTTGTTTTCACCAATTCTGTACTGTTGGTATTGTGAGGCAGGTTACATTAAATTTGTACAGCAATTTTGGAAGTGTGGCCATTTTCACTATATTGGTTTTTCCTATCCAAGAACAAGGGCTATATTTCCATTTTCGGATATTCTCTTCAACCTTCTTTTTCAGAGTACTGTAGTTTTCAATGTACAGATCTTTTCCTTCATTAGGTTGATTGATTCTTAAGTATTTCATTTTTTTCTGGATGCTATTGTAAAAGGTATGGTTTCTCTAATTTCTCTTTCAGTGAGTTTGTTCTTTGTGTACAGGAATGTTATTGATTTTTGAATGTTGACTATGTATCTACCTACACTACTGGATTGTGTTATTAAATCTAGAAGTATTTTTATTTTATTGAGGATTTTTGCATCTTTGTTCATTAGGGAAATTGGCCTGTGGTTCTCTTTTTTGTTTGGATCCTTCTCTGGTTTTGGTATCAGGGTAATGCTCATTTCTGGGAATGAGTTTGGGAATATTGCTTTCCTTTCGATTGCATCCCAGAGTTTGAGAAATAGTGGCATTACATTTCCTCTAAATTTCTTGTAGAATTCAGCATTAAATCCATCAAGTCCTGGGCTTTTCTTTGTTGGTAGGATATGAATTACATCATCAATTTCATTGATAGATATTGGGTTATTTAGAATCTTTATGTCTTTTTAATTCAGCTTTAGTAATTCATATGTATCTAGGAATCCTTTTATTTCTTACATGTTTTCCATTTTATTAGAATATACATTCTCAAAGTAGGTATTAATGATCTGGACTTCTGCAGGAAAGATAAGTCTGCTTTTTTCCAGGTTCCTATTGAATGAAATGCTATTTTTCATTTTTTAGTTTCAGTCCGTGAATTTCTTTTGGACTTAAATGTGTTTCTTGTATGTAGCATATTGGTGGATCTTGCTTCTTCATCCATTCTGCCAGTCTGTTTCTTTCCATTGGTTAATTGAAATCATTTACACTGATGGTTATAACTGATGTATTGACTTATCATGTTATTTTCCTGTCATTGCTTCCCTTTCTTTCTCCTCTTATTTTAGTTACTTGCCTTGCCTGGTGGGTTGATTTTGTTGGAATTCATGAAACTGTAGTCCTCACTGTCTCTTCCTAGAATGACCTTCAGAACATTTTGGAGTGCTGGTTTGGTGGTCATGAATTTGTTCAGGTGTTCTTTGTCATGAACGTATGGTATTTCTCCATCAGTTATGATAGTTTTGTGCGTTCATCAATCTGGGTTGGAGGTGTTTTCTTTCAGGACTTGAAATATTTTACTCCAAGTTCTCCTTGACTTGAGGTTTTGGGCTGAGAAATCTGCTCTGATTTTGATGGGCTTTTCTTCTGTGCTTTTTTTTTTTTTTTGCGGTACTGGGGATCGAACTCAGGACCCTGCGCTTGCTAGGCAAGCGCCTATTCCACTGAGCTATATCCCCAGCCCCTTGATGGGCTTTTCTTGATAGGTGATTTGTTTCTTTTCTCTATCAGCTATTAGTATTCTGTTCTCGTGTTGAATTTCTAGAATCCTAATTAGTATATGCATTGAAGCAATTTTTTCAGCATGGCTAATTGGAGTTCTATACGCTTTGCTTACTATATGTCAAATTCTTTTTCCATGCATGAGTTTTATGTCATTACTTCTGAGAACAGATTTTTTTGTATGTCTTTTGCACTATCTCTTGCTTTTTCATTGACTGTGATCAACTTTATGCTCTTCTTGTTTGCATCATCTAGCAGCTGTTGTATTGATTCTTCATCATCCCTTGCTATTTTTAGGAAATCTTTTTTTCATGATTGCTAACTGCAATCCTGTCTTCTAGATCAGATTTTCTGTCCTGACACTGGTTCATTCTGCTGCCTATACTTTCAATAGAATTTTTAATCTCCTGATCTGATTGAATCTGTTTCGTGGATTCTGTTTCTTTCCTATGTTGGCATTCATAGGTCCATCATTTTCTTAAAGTCCTCAATATTTTTATCCATATCTTTTCTAGATTCACTAATCATGCCTTCATTGTGCCCATCATCGCTGAATTTACCTGAGAAATTATTTTTGATTTGATTTTTTCTAGAGCTTCATTCATTTGCTTTCTTACTTCTGCTGTTACACTTCAGAGGTGGGTGGCTTTCAACCTGTACTACCTCATTGACCCCTTGGTTTGCTTTTATTGAGCTGGAAGTCTGTGGTTGCATCTTGCTTTTGTATCTTCTTATTTTCTTTTTTTTTTTCTTCAGTTTAATGCCTGTATTGATGTTTATAAATTGTTTATGGTAGGTATCTCTATTGCTAGTTTCAAGAACCCTTAGACAAGGACTATTTCTTTAGGATGTTATCCAGGTTAGCTGGATTGTAGGTTTTGATTCTGTTGCAAGATCCTACCTCTTCAATGTATTGGGGATGAAAAGTTGCTGCCTATGAGGACTAGCCCCTTGTTCTTTGGCACTGCATATAGTATTGTTTATAATCCTCAGGCAATCTCAGTCTTGGCATAAAGTGAAGAACAACTGATGAGAACAATTATGTCATCTTGGCTGAAGTAGTAAAATCAGTTAAAACAATAACATCAAACACACCTAGAAAATGACAAACTGTGAGAACTATTAATTTGCCACCTTTAACTGAACAGGGCTTATAGATGTATAACCAAATCTAAAACAAACGAGAAAATTGTATAAAGTAACTATCACTTCAATATGGCAATTTTACCCTCAGGGGAGGAATTTAAAAGGCATTAGGGGAAAAGTAGTAGAAGAGAAAGAAAAATAGAAGAGAAAGAGATTAGAAGCAAGGTGGAGGACAAAGGAATGTTATGCATGCTTTGGGAACCGGTGAAGAAGATGTGAGGGAAAGAAAGAAGAAAGAAACAAGAACAGAACAACATTCAACAAAATCTAGAAACAGTGTTCTCACTGGCATATAAACAACAATCACTAAGAACAGAAAAGCTAGAAGACAAATACTAAAAATGCAAAAAACTAAAAATCAAAGAAAAGTAGAAAATGGGCATGTCTCTGCTGTTACTGGTTGGCAGAGGGGACAGACCGAGCCCAGATCCATGTTGACTGGACCCAGAAAGCCAGCGGTAGAATTATGGCCATGGTAGATAATCCCATCAAACACGGACCTTTATTTCCTCTGAAGTTCAGGCTGCTTCTCCTTTCTGGCTGTGACGCTGGTGCCCTAGTTTTTCAGCCCACATCACTCCCTCCCAGCTTGAATTTAGCTCCCTGCCACTTGAGCATGACTCCTTGTCCTCCTGCCGACTTAAACTTGGCTGTAGCTCACACCTGGAGCTGCTAGATGGAGCTAGCCTTGCAGTTGCTGTTCTGACTTCTGTTGGCCCCTTTCCAAAATGGCTGTCAGCTACCAAAGATGGGTGTGGTGGCACATGCTTGTAATCTGAGCACTCCGGAGGCTGAGGCAGGAGGATTGCCATGTGTTCAAGGCCTGTCTGGACTATGTAGTGATTTCAGGGCCAGCTTGAACTGCATAGGAAGACCCTGTCTCAAAAAACAAAACAAATCAAAAAGCGGCTACTGGCCAGTCACCCTCTTCAAGGGGGAGGGTCCTGAACTTGAATAACTCAACAGCAACTTCAGTCCACAGCATCCACTGTGCCGTTCCACTGGTGTGTTTTTCTGTGGTTGCCAGTATTAACTCAGCCTCTTCAGAACTGAGCTGGCCCTCGCATGCCGAGCTGAGGCTCAGGGAGAAACTGGCACTTGCCACCCGCTTCCTCCTCATTGTTGTCCCTCTCTTCACTCCCCATGTGCTCTAATTTTCACTTCAGATCTTTGCTGAGTCCCAGGGACCTACCTACCTCTCTCCTCCTCCTCTTCCTTACTTTACTATATTTCAGCATCTGGATTCCAAATATCAGACAGGCTGTTTCTTTTCTGCTCACTATTCTGCCATCCTCCCAGAAGTCAGTAGAGGTTTCAGTCTGTAGTTTATTAGCTGTAAGGTAGAGTGGCATAGTAGACACGCATCAGAGAGGGGAAACAGTCCATGGTGGGCAGAAGGTAGTAAAGCAAGCAAGAGTGAGAAAACATATTTTTTAAAAGACACTTCAAATTATTCCTGGCAACCTTATGTACTTTACTATTTATTTATTATTTATTGTTAAAGGTATATGTAATATAAAAGTAGGAAACTAGTCTGGAAAAGAGGTTGGAGCCTCCTTTGTAAATTACATAAAGTCCGGAATCATATGTCTATTTTTCTGACCATCATGCACCTAGCTCGACCTTACTATAGAAATATTTAATAAATACTTGATAAGTACAATTGGTAGTATAATTAATCATATTCTTATATAATTTGTTTATATGATAAACATATTACATATAAAGATATCTTAATAAAATATAAACATTGTCAGTAATTATGAAGTCTCAACTGTACCACTTTGCAAACTAACAAACTATTAATTTTTATAGCACACCATATTCATTAGACTATTTGATACAAATAAATTAAACACCTGAATAGTTAGATATGAAACCAAAACACAGTATAAATTTAGAGTTTCTAATCTTGTAAAAAGAAACTCTGAAACTTTAAAATTGCCCCTGCTGGTTTTGACCTACAGTTCTTAATATATTTTTATTTTTTCTCTATAAGGAAAAATGATTTGGAAAAAGTTTCATATTACACACCTGCATTTGCTTGAAACCTGGTAGCTTGATAAGTTGATAAGATAACTGGGTCATATGTTATGTTTTTTGAAAAACCAACCCAAACATAGATCCTAATAAAAGAATGTTACACATTTCCTTTTAAAGGCTAAAGTATATTTCTCAGGGCTCTTAAATTACCATATTCTGATACCAAGGGAAAATAAAATCTGGACTTGGAGTCTTGTTTGTACTTAGAGGGTTTTCCGGACAGGAAGGCAGTCTCGATGCAGTGCAGTAAGCCACAATACCAGTGGGGCATTACAGGTGAGAAATCTGCAGCTGTACCCTTTACCACAGCATATTACAACTATATGCTGGAAGATTTCCTGTACAGAAATAGAGTTTGGTTAACTTTCTTTCCCAAGAGTAGATCACATTAAAATGTTATAAAATCATGATTTCCTGCATTTGAATATTTGTGGTTTCTCAACTGGTTCCAGTATTGGAAGGGTTTTTTCTTTCTTCCTTTTCTTTTTTCTTTTTTTTTTACTTGCATGACTGTTAGTTGAAAATGTATAGAAGTTTTCCTTGTCCGTATTCAGCATCAACTAAAAATCAGATACACATCTAAAGAAATAAACAGTAAGTACTTGAGATGCAAACATATTTGTATTTTATCTCATTATTAAATGGTAATTTTTTACAATGAAGTAGAAACAAAATAAACTGCTTTTAATATCAGAATACATTTTATTTTGAATAACTATGAGAAAGTATATCTATTCAATTTCTATTGTACTTTTTCTGTACAATACATATGTGTCTCCTGTTACAAATTACAAATAACTGATTGTAAGTTATGGCATTTATATTTAGCATAATTAAGCCCTAGCACATTCATGACTAAAAACCTATTATTACTTAAAAACAAAGCTTTTTTACTTCATTAAAGTTTTAATATGTACTTTGCTGTCTACCAATCCCTACTTCTACATAGGCATCTTCTCTCTCAGTCACTTGAAATGTCTGTTTCATGCATCATTTGTCTTTCAGCCCATCACGTGGTCTCCAGCCATCAATTAAAAATTGTTTCCTGTACCTGCCTCTGGAATATTTCTGTTGCACTCTCCATGGGGGCTGCATTCAGTCTTCTCACTACTTTGACATTGTTACAAGGGCAGAATGTACTTTTGCTTTGTTGATGTGGTAAAAATAATGTTATGTTGTCAAAATAAGAGTTTCACAAAGGTTCTCAAACGTTACCTACTAGGAACTGTCCCCCCAACTGCTGTGGTTGTATATCCAAAAAAATTGCAGTGGACCCTCAAGTTATAACCAGCCTCACATTCAGACAGTGTGGGTTATGACTGGAATTTTAAGTTTAACATACAACCAAAGTCTTGACTTAGGACCCGAATGCTGGCCACTTGTTCAGTTGTAAACAAAGACACGTGATACCAGAAAAGCACATGTAAGCATCAGTCTGAGCCCAGACGCACATGTCTGTGGGCATGATTTCATCAGTGGTTTATATAATTGCTACAATAGTGCTATTAAAATGCCCCCCCAAAAAAAAAAAAACTAGAAAAGAAGCTAAAGAAGGAAGGGAAAGGAAAGCAAACAATCACAATTGAAAAGAAGGAAGTTGTGGAGAAATATGACAGTGGCACATTGTGACGATCTCATTAACATGTACAGCATGTTGAAACCCACCCTGTCTACAGTCTTACAGAGAAGGGATTTGTACAAGGAAGCTTGTGTTACTAAAAGTGTTACTCAAGTTAGTAAATCATAATCAACAGTGTTCATTGAGGTAGAAAGGCTGTTATTAATGTGGATAAATGAAAGGCAGATGACAGGTTATGGCCTATCTGAGTCTATACTGTGTGCAAAAGGTGGGGCTGTAGTGCAGATCTCATAAAGGATAATCCATCAATGAGTAATAATGGAAAAACATTTCATGCCAGTAGGAACGGTTTCTCAATTTTAAAGCAAGAACTGGGGTTCATAGCATAACTACGCATGGTGAAGCAGCCAGTGCTGCCGAAAATTACATATACCATTTTGAAACGATGGCACGGAGAAATGGCTTTTGCTCTCCAGTTTTCAACTGTAATAAAACTGGCCTTTTCTGAAGGAAAATGTGCAAGAGAACATACATCACCCAGGAAGGGGAGAAAATGCCAGGCCACAAGCCTGTGAACATAGGCTAACCTTATTGCTATGTGCCAATGCAAGTGGTGACCTCAAGATAAAGCCTGTCTTTGTTTATCACCCTGAGCCCCCCTAGAGTGTTCAGAGAACATAAAGTCATGAAAAACAGGCTAGGAGTTTTATGGTGATCTAATGTAAAAGCCTGGGTATCAACAGTACAATACTTTTTCTTGAGTGGATCAGGGAGGCTTTCTGTCCTACTGTTAAGAAATATCTAGAGGATGGAGGTTTACCACTCAATGCTGTCCTTGTCATGGAGACTGTTCCTGCTCACCCCAAGATTTGGAGGAAAAATTGCCTGAAGAATTCTCATAGCTCTCAGTCAACTTCCTCACACCTGATACAACTGTTTTACTATAGTCTATGGACCAGTGGTGTATAGCTAACTTTAAGAAGTTGTACACCAAGGAACTATTCCTGAAGAGCTTCCAGATGGTCTCAGATACAGATTTAACCTTTTAAAGAGTTCTGGAAGGAACTTTACAACATCCTTCTCTATGTGGGGTTAACAGAGAAATCCTGGGCCAGTGTCTCCCTAGAGACACTGAGATCTACCTAGGAGAAAGTGTTGCCTAAAACTATATAATTGAAGGTCAGGTAGAGTAGCCTGAGTCTTCAGCTGACCCTGTGGTTGATGACATCGTCCTATAGCATAGTCCATAGGCTTGCAGATAAACAGTGGTGATTTTGAGGAACTAGTGGAGGAACATTCAGAGGAATTGTCTGCAGAGGAACTTTAGCACCTTCGGGCTGAGCCACAGAGAATGGCAGAGAGGAGCTTTCTGAAGGGATGGGGAGTATCAGCAGTCAGCGCAGCAGAGTTCTTCTGAGATAAAGGAAACCCTGAAAAGATGGGCAGAGCTACCAACATGAGGAGAGAACCCCCCCCCCCCCGACAGAGGAAAGCCAATCATTGCATTGCTTATCGTGTCATAGTACAGAACATTGTTAAAGAAAAGACAGAAACAGGTATCAGACTAGTTTTCAGTTCAAAAAGATTGAGACTTAGTGAGTCAGACTTAGTGAGTCCTAGTGGGATACAGACTCTTCCCTAAGAGAAAAAGGACACCAGAAGCCAGGTTCCAAATGTTCTTATGGAAGGGGACTCTCCTTCCAAACAGTAAGCACCTTCCATTTCTGCAAGCCAAACATGTCAACTTGAATAATGAGTACAGTATGAAATTGTTTCTAGTAAGCTAAGCACACTTTATAACTTTTTGGTGAATACACCAGGAAAATTATTGGCATTTCTGGTAAATTATGCACATTATACAACCCTTTTTTATCATGAAAAGGTTAGTTAAGGGGTGCTTTGAGAGGTTTGGAATGCCTTATGGGTATTTCCATTACCTCTAAAGGGAAAAGTAGTCTTGACTTTAGAAGCAACTTGAGTTACAACTAGCCCTCATGAACAGATTGAGTTCGTAAGTCAAGGTTCCACTGTAGATGCAACTGATAAATTTTAAGCTTGCTTGAGGCAGTAGAAAACAGTCAGGATGAACAATGGATTACCAGAAATTTTAAAAGGAAAACCTGGGAAATGACATGTCCACGGGGCTTTTAAAAACTCTGTTATAGTCCTGGAAAACTAGAAGGACATGCTCGTGTACAGGGCTCTGCACATGCTCAGGACTATAGGCATGCTCAGGAAAGACCTGAAGAGCCCCTACACTCTGAACTTTGTCTGTTCTTAACACTTTGTGCAAGCAGAGAGTAAAGGTCAAGGCAGAGCTGGAGGCATGCCCAAACATGTTCAGGGGTCCCTTCAGCAAGGGACTGGTTTCTTACTGGTTCCAGATCTTTAGGGAGATCTCTTGTGTAATCATTAAATGACCGCTAACTAAATGGAGACTTCAGTGGCTACCCAAGCCAGTTTCACATTATTATAACAAAATATTTTAGGCCACTGATAAGAAAAGTTTAGTTGGTTCACAGTTTTTGTAGGTTCAGGGCATGGCACTGGCTTTGGCTCATTTCTGTTGAGGACCTTGCAGCTGTATCAAATCATGGTGGTGACACAAGCATATGTAAGAACAAGTGATTATATCTCAATATAGGAAGTCAGAGAAAGTCTGGGAGGGGGCAAACTTCAGATTTTATAAGAATTATCTTTCAGGAACTAACAGGGGTCCCTCAGTAACCCAAGGGTTTACCACTAGGCCCCCCTCTATAAAAAATTCACCACTCCCACATTGCCACACCAGGATGTAACACCTCAATATGTGAACCTTCGTGGAGACAAACAGTATCCAAATCATAGCAGTGGTAAAGATTACAGACCTTACCAAATTTGTTCATGAAGATCAACAACAACTAAAAACATTGGAAATTACAGTAAACGTTGGGGAAGAGCCATCACCTGATTTTTACACTTGCTGTTATTTTTTAATGTTGTAATAGTATTAAACATGTTGCTATTATTATGAACTATATCATTTAAAACGTTTTCAACAAACATTTATGAAAGATGCAAAGAAACAAAAAAATATGGCCCATGTATAGAAAAGCAGCAGCCAGAGAAACTGTTCCTAAGGAAACCCAGGTGTTGAACTTACAAGACTTTAAATCACCTACTTTAGAGTGTTCAGAGAACTAATGAAAACAGTGTATACAGAACTAAAGAGAGGTATGGGGCTAATATCTGCCAAATAGGGAATATTAATACAAAGAAATACAGATTGAGTATCCATTATGTGAAATATTTGGTGCCAGAAGTGTTTCACATTTCAGATATTTTTGGATTTTGGAATATTTGCATGTGTTTATATAATGAGATATCTTTCAAATAGGATTCAAGTGTAAATATAAAATTTATTTGTATTTCTTGTGCAGCTTACACACTTGGCCTGAAGATAATTTTACCCAGTATTTTTACTAATTCTGTGTACTGTGTTGTATGCTAGTATTTTAGCTGTAATACATCACAAAGTCACATAGAATTTTCCCTGTGGCATCATGTTGGCACTCAGAAAGCTACAGATTTTAGATCATTTTGAATTTTCAGAACAGGAATGTTCAACCTATAATAATTTTTTAAAAATTAATAGAAATTCCAAAGTTGAAAAGTATAATAACTGAAATGAAAAATTCATTGGTGGGAGCTTGACCACAGATTTGAACAGTGAGTGAAGATGCGTCCATTGAGATGATTGGGGCTGAAGAACAGAAAGAATAAAAGAATGAAGAGAAATGAACTAAACCTCAGAAATCTGTGGTACACCAGTAAGGGTGGCAATATGTGCATAATGGGTATTCCAGAAGGGAAGGAGAGAAAGAGGGAGAGAGAATATTTGAAGAAATAATGACTGAACACTTAAAAGCTCAGTGAACTCCAGGTAGAATGAACTAAAAAGATATCTGTACCTAGGTACAGACTATGCAAAAGACAAAAATTCCTGAAAACAATAAGAGAGAAGTGACTCATTATGTGTAGGGGATATTAATGAGAATATTAGCTTATTTGTCATTTAAAAATAGTAACCAGAAAGTAGTGAGGTAACCTATTCAAATTACTGAAAGAAACATACTTCTTATAAGGAAAATCCTGCCAAATTGAAGGAGCTTGTGAATGGCTGAGACAAATGACATGTGTCAAAATATGTTCACTTTAAGTTTGTTTCATAAGACTCCACTTAAGTGAATCTTATCTCACTTAATAAATGTGTAATTTGGAGCAGGTAACCCAACTTCTCTGACCAACAATTAATTCATCTATAAAATGGAGGAAATATTTTCCTCACTAAGACAATATATAAGAAAAGCCCTTATAAATTATAAAGGACAGTTTAGAGCAGTGCCTTCTCCTACCACAGCTTCTGTCACTACTGTTACTGCTACTCCGGGGAACACTATAATAGAACAGCTGCTCTCTTCTATTGCAGAAATCTAGAAATGTAGTGGGAGGAGCACTGAAGGTAGTAAGGTGGAATCCTCTCCTGTAACCAAGTTTCAGTAGCTAAGCTCAGAATGGAAGCTCTGGCTTTGTGTTCTAACCAGCACTACACCTCCCATCTACCTACCAACTCTGTGCTATACACACTTGTACAGGAAAGACACTTCCTCTGACTTTTTCTAGGTGATTTAGTAGGACCAAATGGACAGTGTAATTGCCCAGTTTCAGCAGCCCCTATGCAAAGAAAGCAGAGCTGTTCTTCCATGAGGACAGATGGGCAGTTGTAAACCTGCTAATAGCCTTGGCAGTACTATTAAGTAATAAAAACAAATTAAGTGCCAAAATATTCTTTGTACCAAAAATATTTTTAAATGGCCAACAGATATGCAAATCTTCCCAAATTAGCCATCAAATGGAAACAAATTGTGGAATAACATTTAAATGCAAAAGTAGATGTGCTCTTACCAACTGGCAGATATACAACCTAAAATATATTCATATGCAAAGACCACATATGCTTAGAATACAGTTTATTATGTATGGCTGGCTAATTTTTTAGGTCCTGTCAAATAATGGATAGCAAAACAAAATGTAATAAAAAGTATATAATCTTGACAGTCATTTGAAATGTACCATGTGTTACATGTGGAATGTTTTCCAGTGAAACCAATTTTCTTGTTCCCACTTCCTATGACTCAATACTGGATATTCAGGCTTTCTAAACTATTTTTTGGCACCAAACTTTCTTGGAATAATCATCTTTCCTTCAAGTTTTCAGTACATGCATTAGTAATAAATCTTTTGCTATAGATACATAACTAAAAAGATCATTCACATCATCTCTTTCAAACCTAACAGCACATAATAAAGTTATTGCTGTGGGTCACACAAGAAAGGCTCTGAATTTCGCTTCAGAGTAATTAATTGCTACCATGTCAAGAGTAAGCATAATGTGATTACATTAGATTTTTGTTTAATTATGTCATTACCAACCTAAAGATTAGCTGGACAGTGTTAGCTTCTAACTCAAAGACAAAGGAAGACTAGGGAGCTAAAGCAAAGTTCGTTAAAAATGGATATGATGCCAAAATAATTTGAAGGGAAGAACTAGTACATAAAAGACCTCTTTAAAATTAAAAAGAAAACTATTGAAGATGACATTATTATCTTTCCAGCAACTATCTTTTTTTTTTTGGTGAGCGCTGGGAGTGAACCAAGGCCTCCACCACACTGGGCAAGCCCTCTGTAATCGAGCTACACCTCCAACCCCTATTTATTAGTTTAAAAATTACTTATAAAGCATATACAATATACTAGACTCTGGATGGATTTATTGGAGGAAGAGCTATAGGTCTTTTAGAATAATGGTCTGAGAATATACAGCATGAAAACCAGGCTTAAGAAGTACCAACAGGCTAATTTTAAAACCACAGCCATTGTTACTAACCCTTCTAAATCAAGACTCAGTTGCAACACATGCCACATTTCCCTCTTTTCTAATCACCATCCAAGTATAAGATTTATTCCTTCCTGTCTAGATACTGATTTGTGTGTCTTTTTTGCCTACTTTTAACTAACCTCCTTCCTCTGCCTGTAACACCTAACACCTTTCCACTGAGCCCTCTGGAACACCTGCTCTAAGATTAGTGAACTCCCAGACCTCTTCTTAAAGCATTTCTTCTACCACATCACCTTAAATAAAACTGTGCTCTCCCCTAGGACCTTATGTTCAGCAGTGTGCAGTAGAGCCTGTTCATATCTTGTATTCCTTTTTTCCTTCATAATAAGATATAAGGTATCTGCCACTTGCCTACCCTCTGTACTTTTCTGTCAAATTCATCTGTTTAAGATCTATTCCAGCTAATTATGTCATTGGACCCTTCTTTGTTGTTGCCTTCTGCTAACCTTTTGAGGACATTTTCTCATGCTCAGAAGTCCTTGGTGCACACAACTTTCTATCTTTTCTTCACTGCTGTCAGCATCCATGTGAATGACTCAGCCAAAGTCCTACCTTGCTCTCATCTCTGAAGTGATCTCATGCCATCTACCTATCCACTCCAATACACAGCCCTGTATCTTGTGATTATCCAAAGTCTTCCTACGTCCAGATCCATTTGTTCCTGCATCCTAGTGTCCCTCACAGTTTCTCAGCCCTCCAGCCTGCTTACCAAGCAATTTCTAGTACAGTCACTCATTAAGCTATATGTAAGCCAATGTATATGTAAGCCGAGGTGATTTCTCCAAATCTGTCAGCTCAATGTGTTTTCATATTCTTTTAATTTATTCCTTCCTGTCCAGGTTACATTCTTAATGTTCTCCAACTTACATTCTTAACTCATCATTTAAAACACTTGCAAATAAATACCTTAAACTTCATTAGTCAGTGTCCTTCATCACATACTCTTGAATAAAGGCTAATGCTAGATGTAACTTTGCACCAACACATGTAACTACTCTTGCACACTCCAGATTAGCTAACTCCGTACTCAGTCTTTCTCTGGAATAGCTCATAGGCACCCACAACAAAGGTTGTCTGAAAGTGAACTCATGATCACCCCTCCTCCACACCACCTGTACCACATACTTCCCAGAGACAGTTCAGCCTCGCCCATTAAGCAACATCAGCATCCACACAGTTGTCCAAGCCCAGCAACCTGGGAGTCATCTTTGACACTTCTCATATATGATCAGTCACCAAAACTTACTAATGTTTATGTCCCAAATACTTCCCACTGAGCTCCAAAATTCTTAATTTGGCTTAAAAACATATAGGCCTTACTACTCTCATTTCACAAATGAGGAAAGTATGACTTAGATTCATTATATAAGCTCCCTGAGATCACAGAGCAATGATTTAAGTGCCAGGGCTTGGATCTTAGCTCAAGTGGGACACCAGTAAGTTATTTTCTAAGATGGAAAAATAAGGTCATGTAAAGATTATGATCTATGTGATTTTTCTTCTATAAATTTGTGGGTTCATAAATAAATGAATGGACATTTGAATAAAGTTCCCTTTAAGATACTAATTATACTTATTATTAACTTTTAAAGTTAATACTCAAAATTAATTCATATTCAAAATTAATTTTTGAAGTTAACATTCTAATAATGGAAAAAATGATAAATTACTTTTGTAAATGTGCTTATAAACATACAATTTAAATAATTTTCAACAGGGATTTCATTAGAGATGAACTTATTAATATTCCTTTTATTAACCAATGACATAGAATACGTAAAAGAAAATCCTGACAAATGCATAACTAACATGTACTGGGATATTTTTCTGTGACAGTTTTCTGAATTTTTAGAGTAGCCCAGAATGTTCCAGGTGAAGTATGGAACCAGAGAATCAGCACCACACAATT
Source organism: Dinomys branickii (assembly GCA_004027595.1). Lineage (NCBI taxonomy): Eukaryota > Metazoa > Chordata > Mammalia > Rodentia > Dinomyidae > Dinomys > Dinomys branickii. Next base: position 60,594 of record PVLD010009172.1, on the reverse strand, counting down.
GTGAACTAAACAGTTTTCTTTGGCTTTCCTCCACATCTTTTTTTGAATTCCCACTGTTCTTCCTTCCACTGGCTGAGTGTTTGTACAGTCCACTTTCACTGTTCTTAAACTGGTGAAAACTTACTAACACTTTTTCCATAAGGTCCTACTCTGCTGTCCCATGTGACAACTAATTTTCCTTAGCTATTTTTTTTATTTTAAAGAGGAAAAAATAATTTTCAAAACAAGACAATAGGAGGGTAATAATGGTTAATACATTGCATATTGTTATCTTTCATTGGTTATTCAAAGTACAAGATATAGGCATTTAATTATCTGAACAATATCAGCACAAACCTTTTCAGTGAGCTAAGAGAAATTAGTAATATAAGTATCTCATCTCTGTGTGTGTATATTGTTTGTTTTCCCTTCCTTTTCCCCTTTCCCCCATCCCAGTTTCCCTTCCCTTTTGAACAGTTTCTTCCCATTTTATATGTATTGTATTTTGGATCTTATTTACTCTTTCTGCTTCTCCCACTAGGGAGCCAATATTAAGTTTGCATATGTGCATCTGGTTTATTTCATTTATGTGTATGGTTTCGAGTTTCATCCATTTACCTATAAAAGTCTCCAGTTTATCCTTCTTTATGGCTGAGTAGTATTCCATTGTTTAAAATGACCTCATCTTTTTAATCTGTTCCTTGAGTGGTGGGCATTTGGGTTGTTTCCAAGACCTAGCTACTGTAAATTGTGCTGCTGTAAACATGGGTGCACATGTATCACTGTATACAATGTTTTTAATTCTTCTGGGAAGATACCCAACATTCCTTAGCTATTGTGTATAACTTTAATCTAGAATTTGTGGAGACAGTGTGAAAAACAAATCTTTTCACTCTATTTTCTATATAATCTGTCAAGAAAGTTAGGTTGAACTTTATGTTCCATCACTTATATTGCAAGAAATAATATGTATATTAATATGCCTTTTCTGAATTCATTTGCCCTCGTCTGAGATTTGTGTGTGCCTTGGTAGGGCTTATGCCACACTCCCCAGGTCTCTTTTGTTCTTGGTTACGAGTCTCACTGGCAGTCCTGAGAGGAGTTAAATAGTGACATTTTTTCATCTCTTAAGCCATAGGATACATGAAGCCCAGAATTTGACAGGTATATAGCAGAAAATTATATTGAATTATACTTACATAGTTCCTGAACATCTAGGTTCAGGGCTTTCTTTTCATACTAGTCCAATCTATGGTTAAGAAATCTAGCGAGCAGGGTTCTTACAATTTTCCTGATTCTGGTTATAGCACATTAACCTTCACAAATTATAGCATATAAGCTTCAGAAGCATGAGGGGGATAAGCTCTTGCTATGTGGTATTAAATAAAATTCTTGTCTCCTTAATTATTCCCAAAGGTTATGAGAATAGCTGTTATTATGATCCCCCTTTGGGGAAATATGGGAGCTAAGGATTACAATTAATTTACCCAAGAACTTACAGCTGATGGAGCCGGGACTGAACCCGGTGGGTCTGGCTGCAGAGTTCTCACTTTCACTTTCTCTACTTCTTTGTGGAGCATCTTCAACGTGCCGGGACAGGCTAGGTCACCCAGTATGTATATTCATGCACTTAGGAGTTGTTCATTCACTCAGCAACTCTGTTTGAACATTTGCTCTATATACTGTGCCAGGTGCTATGGAAATCCAAAACTTAACCAAATGGAAATCATTCACTCAAGGAATATGTCTATCAAAGAATATACCATGTATAAAAATAAGCATAACATGAAGTATACAGTGATAACAGCTATAGAATAGATTCCCTTGTTAAGACATTATTGGCATTTAGTAAAGGGAGTTTTTCCATCTGGAAGGTGAAAAGCCTTGGAGAAAGGTAGCATTTGATTTGGTTCTTGATATACGGGAAGGATTTAGACATGGGACAGTGAGAAAGTAGGAAGTGTATAAGTATGTAGGGCTAAGAGAGAATAAAGGAGCAACTTCTCAGATAAAGGAGGTTAGAGAAAGGTATGCTGTAGATAACAAGACAATTTTAGTAAATGATACCTAAAGCAGAATAGCGTGGACATGTTACTTCTCTGCAGACATGTGCCCCATCTCATCACACCGTTAACCTCTCAGGCTTATTTTTCTCCTTCCTTCTGTCTGTCATCTCTTCATATATGGATGCTCATGTCACTTCTAAAAGAAAGAAAGTTCATTATAGGTGGAAGTAAAGTGTATTCCCATTGAAAGACTCATTTATTTAGGAAAGAAAGGTTAAAGAGAAGTCTATTCACTCAGGAAACCTTTCTGATATACTATTCGGGGCCCCATACTGTACTAAGTGTTAATAAATTTTAAAGTAATCTGCCCTTTCTGGCCCAGCCCCAGAGTTTCAGAGTCTGATAAAAGAAACAAACAAATAAGAAATTTCAGGGTACAGTGAGCTCTGTGATGGAGGGGTGTACTAGGAATGACAGCACAAGAGAGGTGGTGGGCAGCTCTGAGAATGGCAATCAGGGAAAGCTTCCAAAAGAGGAAACATGTCTGAGCCCAGTCTTTCTGTCCTTTTAAAACAAATAATACGTAGGATCAACCCAAATGTTGTTATTTTAAAACTAATTATTTAAATTAAACATTTAAATTATTTTAATATTCAATTATTGCTATTTAATATTAAATATTTGTTTGCCATATCCTGTATCTTTTGTTCTAGCATATGTGAATATTCTTTACTCATTTTAATGGTTGTATAGCAATCTATTCTGTAGATCTAAAACTAATCTACTGATAGAAATTTTCCTTGTTTCAACTTGTCTTACTAGTACAGTACTGAAGTAAATGTACACCCAAAACATGCAATATACATAACAAACATATATACATATACCATATATAAGCACAAACAATCTTGCCTTGGAATTTCTGTAAGACAAATTCTTAGAAATATACTTTCTAGGTAAATTACCCTCCCAAAATATTGTGTATGGATTTTTTTTACCATACTGTACAAAAATTAGAACTATTAATCTTTTTAGACTTCCAGATTATAAAAAATTACATTATTGCTTTAATTTCTTTGAGTACTAGTAGAGTATTTTTTCATGTCTACTGACCGGTTATCTTTTATCTGTGAACTAGTTGCTACCAGGGTCTGGAAATTTACCCTGTATATGCTAATAAGTTATCTTTTTAATATTTCCTGGACGCTAGAAAGAGATACAAGACTGGGTCAGAAGTGAGGACTTTAATAACCAGGTGTGGTGGGACACTCCTGTAATTCCAGCACTCAGGAGACTGAGGCAGGAGGATCACTCTGAGTTTGAGACCGACATAGGCTACACAAGTGAGTTGAAGGCCTGCACTGTGTAGCGAGACCCTGTCTCAAAAGAATTGATAAAATGCAGAAGGGCTGTGGCAGTGTTACACATGCAGTCAACAGTTGGTGTAGTTGACAATCACGAAGTTGACAATTGAATAGTACAATTCTTACCCGTTTTTTTAGTTTGAATTTTACCAGTTTTTTCCCATTCATGAGTTTTATTGTATGCAAAGAAGTACTACCTTATGACAAAATGAAAAATAGTGGCAGATTTTTTTTCTCTTACACTTTCTGTTTTTAGCTTTCACTGTTCTGATTCTTTAGAATTTATTTTTGTGTTAAGAATGACATATAGGGACCTTCCTTGCTTTTGCCAAATGACTAGCCAGCTCCTACAACCTCATTTTCAATATTTCCTCAACTTGTTTGAAGTGGAGCCTTCAATATTATAGTAACATTTCATTTGTACTTTACTTCTCTTAATTTCTTATTCTAGTGTTTTAGTATGTTACTACTCCATCTGTACCTTTGACTTACTATAGATTTATAAACCATTTAATACCTTAAACAAGTTGTTCCCATTATTTTTCTTACATTTAGAAAAATTTAGATATTTTCACTTGATTTTGAATGGGCCTTTCAAAATAAACAAGATGAATATAACTGAATAGAAATCCTAACCCACTACCTTTTATAATTTGTATTCCTTTTATGAAGCTCTAATTTGAATTTCTACAAATCCAGAAGCATAGTTTCTATTTATAACATCTAAACTTTGTAAAATTTTTAATGCATATGTTTATGGTGCATAATGAATATATTCATTGAAAAGTATTGTTACATATACATAATCATATCTTGATTTTCTTTATTTTAACATAGGTTCCTTGTAGTTTGGAATACTGGGATGAAGTCCAGAAGGTTTTTGTTGCTTTTCGTGAATTTAGTCTATCTGAAAGCAAAGTTTGTGAACTGCAGTTGCCAGATATCAATCTTGTGAATGACCAGAAGAAACTGGTATCCTCAGATCTTTGGAGAATTGTCTTGAACAGCAATCAAAATGGAGCTGATGACCAAAGGTAACTAAAGACAAGAAAAATAATGACATTACATTAGGAAACAATCCCCAGATCACCTTATCTAGTGACCCCACAATTAGCTGTATGTAATGTAGGTTGTCTAGCACCTGCATTTCGCTGAACTATAGATGAGAAACAGGAAGAAAGATAAAAATCTGATGTTTCACAGACTCTACTAAAAAAATCCTGTTTTATTCATAGAACAGTGTGTGCCCTCACTCCTTGTTCTGCAAGTACAAGAAAAAGGGTGTAAAAATAAAACTTTTAAAAAAGTCATCCTGCATGCAAAAATATGAAGGAAAAGAGCCATAAACACCTCTATAGATTCTAAATTACACAGTACTCAGTATTATGGTAATACTGAGATGTTAAAAGGAAGGTTAAACAAATTCAATTTTCTCCTGAAAGGTGAATTTTGGAAATATTTTCATATTAAATGGTTTTTAGAACTTTAAAAACACGAACCTGCAAAGCTGTAGAATTCAGGTAATTCCAAATCACACCCTGGGACTTTCTATTCCATGTCTCTTCCAGGATAGGAGGTTAGTGGCTGAAAAGAGCCAGATTATATCCTTTCCCCAGTGTTACCCTGCTTAACACGTGGATGACCCAAGGTTAAGAAAAATAGCTTCCGCAAACAGTTCTTCAGCATGTCTTCTGCTTTATATATCCCTGCTAAGCCATTCTGCTCTAGGTCTCATACAAGGCAAGAAAGAACGAAAACCACAGTCTGTGAAACACTTTTCTTGGATCACATAGTCTCACATGTACCATGAGACTGTTGTTCACTGCTTTCAGTGTCATACCTTCCAGTTTCACTGAAGAATTGACATTAGTGGTATCACACTCCCTTTATACAATCTCTCCCCCCCATAAAATATTCTGACACTGATGGAGACAAAAGCATCTACCATTCCAGTACTCTACAAATCAACTGGTTTTTCTGTTACCTTTATTTTTGTCCCTATGTATACATTTGTTTAATCATTTCATTTTGATTCCTACTTTACATTATAAATAATTATAAATGCTTTTTATTTTTAAAGTATTTATTTTTTATTAATATTGTCTTTTCATTGAAGAACCTTTGGAAGATAAGAAAATAACACTACCCACAATCATATTACACAGAAATAATCTCTTAACATTTTGGTGTATAGCCTCACCATTTTTTAAAGTACTTTATATGCTTCATAATAATAACATTTATATATTCTATTCCAAGGTCATCTGGGCTTTTTAAAAATAATTGCCTTCTTAATATATTATAGTACCTAGTAATTAACTGTATAATTAATGAAAATATATTAGAAACATAAGGTCTTGGTTTTACAAAAAGCAGTACAGCAATTAAAAACACCGCCAATCCTATATGTAATTAACAGATGGGTTGGTGACTCCTCCCAACATTACACTGTGTCCAGTCAGACAGGGTAGCTGTCCCCATCCTCAAAATCCTAATTCATGAAGAGCCATTTGGTGCTCACTTTGGGCAGCACATATACTAAAACTGGAACAACAGAGAAAGTTAGCGTGGCTCCTGTGCAAGGATGAAGAGTCATCCTATAAAATGAATTGACTTCAGGGTGTGTGATTCTTTCCTCAGATGATCAAAATTGAATCTCTAGGAGGTTTTTTTAAAATACTTTCATCTCTAGATGTGCTAAAAAGAAGAAAGCCATCTCAGTGGCACTAAGTCCATTCACATTTATATTTTCTTCTTTCCTACTCCTTTGAGATCCCACAAAGGAAGCCGCTTTCCACTTAGTAGTCTCAGAGACAGTAATGCACATCCTTTTTGTGTGTATAAGGAGGAACTGCTTTCCAATTCCTGAAGCATCGGTCCTTGCATGTATAGGCAGTGGACAAATCAGGAAGAGTGCGGAGGGTGGTCCCTAAAGTTTCTTCCTGCCAGTTGAACTCTGCTATCTGTAGGTGACTGTGGTCTCCTGATTTTGTTCTACACTTGGCTCTTTGGATCTACATCTGTATATATATCCTATATTTTATGGGCGGCTTCTTTTTTAAACTTTGGCATTTCATAAGCCATTCAGACCTAAGGCTTGACACTTGGAACTACTGTGTCACTTGTATTTCTCTTCATATGATGGCCTGATTCATGGAAGTGTTTTCTTTATTCTTTCCTAGAGCCAGACCTGAACTTTTGCCTGCTTTGCCTCAGGTAGTTTTTCCTAGGCGTCTTTCTGAGGATTTTGCTGTTTCCTTCCCCCAGGGAGTTGGTCTTCTGCCATGTCCTCCTCCTCACACGCACACTCCTCGGAGCACTCACTGTTCCTCAGCTGAAGTTCCGGCCGGATAGCGCTGACAGCGCCTCTGTGCCATGTTGCTTATTCTGTAAATCTTGGGAAAGAGCTCTCTTGCTTTCACGCTCTGTTTCTAAGTTAGATGAAGGAGTTCTTTACACAGGGGCCGCTATTTAAGGCTCTTTCCAAACTGCAGATTGAAAATCTTTAGTGGATCGTGAAATAATTTAGCAAGTTGCAACTAATTTCTTAAATAAAATTTGATAAAATAAAGTATCATGATGGAAAAGACAAATATTATGTGACTCTACACACATGGGACACTGAGACTAGTCCAGGTCATAGAGACACTAAACGTAATAGTGCTGCCACGGGCTGGAAAGAAGGACGCATGGGAAAGTTAGTGTTCAATGGATGTTGTGTTTCGTTTTGGGAAAAGGAAGTTCTGGAACTGGACAATGATGAAAGTTGCACAAGAATGTGAATATACAGCACACCCCTCAACACCATACTTTAAAATGGTTAAAATGATAAATTTCATGCTATATGAATTTTAGCACAGAAAATGTCAATATGTGTCATTTTCAGGAATCATCTCATTTTATTTGTGTTTACTGGGTTATAATAAGGGTGTACTTGTTATTTGGGTTTGGGTTAAGTTAAGGCATTTGAAGACCCACAACTGTGGAGAGTAGAGAGCACAGTCTGGTGGGCACACCCATCTTGCCGTGCCCTCTCACCCAATCAGCGCTCTCCTAGGATAGACAGTAGTGTCTGTGCAGTAGGCAAGAGAGTTCATATGAACCAGTGTCGAATCTAGTGCCTGCTGAGCTGAAAGTTAGTGAGGTTTCTCGTGGGGCGCTAAAGGTAATCTCCAACAATTCACATTAGACTAAGTAACCAGTAGGTTTGTAGTATCTTGTTTTGCCAGGGTAGGAAAAGAGGAATTTTTTTTTCTACTTTCAGTTGTCAGACATTGTGCTAAAGTAGTTTGTATGTATCTCATTTAATATTCAAAAAGTAGGTATAGCTCATTTTACAAATAAGAAAACTGAATTTAGCCAGATAAAAAGTCATGCTCCATATTAAATGTCAAGCAAATATTTTCATGAAGATTTTCTCATTCTAGTCACCCTCTGCTTAATCTCTATGCTGTATTATAAAACCTTTATTGCCACAGAGGGATCTAGAGAGCAACTCAGGACCCCATTGGTCAAGTCAGATTATTACTGTATACCTGCTATGTTCTAGTTCACCCCAGAATGATATGCAGGGAAAATCTTTAAGGACCATGTCTGCATCCCACAAAGCCACTAAGTCAGACTTTCTCTACATCTAGTTGTACTGGATACTCCTTGCTCAAAGAATTGATGCCTATGTGTAGATCACTGGGGATAGGTTCTGTGTAACTTTCTGGCTAAATAGAAGGTGTAAATATGTAAATTCCTGGGTGCTTTCCACGGTTTAGAATGTTGTCAGTATTGACAAGAATGTTGAGTTCACAGCTGAATTCACAGAGAGATGGACAAACTACTGAATATAGAGCTATTACTAGCGGTTTTGCTTGTAGCGGCGTTTCCTAGCGTGTTAAAAATGTGTAGCAGTGGAAAATTCTGTGAACATTGCCGCAAATTTGACCTACATTGAAAGTCTTTTGGGAAAGGGAAAAGCATTGAAATATCTATAGTAGGTTGTGGGGTTTTGGGTTTGGTTTGGCTTTCTTTTTCTGTACTTTTTTTTTTCCTTTTGATAACTGAATCAGGTCAAAGTCCATTGGTACCTACTGAAGAAATTATAGCTGGGGATATAGCTCAGCGACACAAGCACCAGGCTAGCAAGTGCAAGGTCCTGAGTTCGATTCCTAGCACCAAAAAAAAAAAAAGAGAGAGAGAGAAAGAAAGAAATTACAAAGGCAGGCATGGTGGCACACACCTGTAATCCCAGTTTCTCAGGAGACTGAGGCAAGAAGATCCTGCTTTCAAGGCCAACCTGGGTATCTTAGTGAGACCCTGTGTCAAGATTAAGAATAAAAAGGGCTTGGGCTGTATCTCAGTGGTAGAGTCCCTCAGAGAACTATTGCCTATCACCTTTTTTCTTAAAAAAAAAAAAAAGGCTGCTACAAGTTTCTAGCAGGGTCATTGTTCATATTTATTACTGTTTGGTTTTATTACACTTACATTTCTTCAGTGCTACTTTTGTAGTGTGTGGTTATGATAGAATTAAAGAGTATCAATTATAAATGCACTGGCTCAAAAATACAGTTTAAGTATATTCACATTACATATATAATCTTACCCTTGTGTTTAAAAAATATTTAATTTTCAGATGACTATAACGTTTAGATAATAATGTAGATTAATCTAGAAACCAGTGTACAGAGGTATTAAGATTGTTAAAAAGAAAAAAAAAAGATTGTTAAAAAGTATTACTGACCACTTGATTATAGTTTTATGATTAAGAGTTACTATACATACTTTATATATTTTGAGGGGAGATACTAGACATTAAGCCCAGGAACTTACACTTGTTATGCAAGCACTACCACTGAGTTATATCTCATACTTTCTTAAATTTGATTCTGAAAAAAGATCTCACTAAGTTGCCCAAGTTGGCCTCCAACTTGTGATCCTCCTGCCTTGGCCTCCTGAACAGCTGGGATTATAAGCGTGTGTCATCACAGTGAGCTTTAAAATGTTTTTTTCTAAGCATTGCTTTGCATTTAATTTAGGAAGAATGAAGAGCTGATTAATTTGTGGTAAATAAAGATTGTGGCTGATACTTGTGATGTTTTTAAAACCTTCACCAATGCGGTATAATATCTGCTACTCTCTAAAGATAGAAAAATAAATCTTGGAAAATCTCACTGTCAAAAATTGTAGTTGGCAAGAAAACTTTTTCAGATAAACACCTAAAATTGTGCACTTACTGTTTTAAAACTGATCTCTGGAACTCTTGCCTGGATTTTTAATAATATTTTGACTAACATTGTACCTTACTTCTTACAACTTTTTTAGTATTAAGAGTTCAAATGTGTAAAACACAAGTATGACTAATATATTTTGCTATATATTTTATGTTGCCTGTAAAATCTTTCACTTGAAATTCTAGATAAATTCACAGAAAGTTATTAAGTTAGTATGCCCATCTGTACACAGATTAAGGTTATTGTAGCCACATTTTTGTGCAGTCATAACATAGTGTTTCAGAGTTTGTGTTTTCTTCACATACAAGGCAGATGTACCATATTACAGTAAATATCAGGTAACTCAAAATCTTTCAGCGGTTAAATAATTCAGTGAGCATGTTAAATGCTTCTAGCTTTCATTTTCACCAGCCTGTTTTCAGAACATCTTTCAAAAGCCATGTTAAAATCATAGCTCAGAGAATCCCACATGATGACATTCTGAGCTCCTCTCATGTGTCCACTTGATAACATTTCAGCTCTCCCATTCCCAGGTGATGGTTCAGTTTTACAATGTTTGCAGATGTCTACATTACCAGTTAGACCATGAATTCTTTGGAAACCAAGGATTTAAGGTTTTTGTGTATGTGTCATAGATTTCTCTAGGAAACTATAAATCACAGTCTTGGTCTCCAGGCTCCTCAAGGTTTTGGAAGCCAGGCTACCATACCTGCAGAACAAAGTCAGATTGGAAAGAGGTGGGGGACAGTACAGGGAAGGAGACAGGATTTACTCAGTGATCCACAGTTAAGAGAATTCACCCTGCTCTTGCCCCATCCAGCCACCTTTTATGCCTCCACTAACACCAGTGCAGCCTGGTAGCCGTTTCCTGCTGTACATACCAGCAGCCACCATGCACAGAAGTTTTCCTTCCCGTAAATTCCTTCACTGTTCTTTTTAAATCAGACTTGGCTTGTATAAATTGGTTTTAAGAGGATGAGCAAGTAAAGAGAGGAATTATATACTGTAATTGTCCATAAAACCCTCATTCTTCAGATATGGTCATAACTTTCATGGCACCTATTACAATATTCAGCGATAGCATATTGACTCACCCGCATGAAAATGTGGGTATGGACAATCTGAAGAAGTAAAATAAAAGTGAAGTGTTTATGGTGACCCTGAAAGTATTCCATTCTTTGAGCACCAGAGTCATACTTCGAATTGTTTTAGCATTAAACTGAGAACAAATTGTCCATAAGTTTTATGAGATATATATGAAAAAAACTGGGTTGAAGGTAGGTCAACATGATGTGGAGAATGAGGACTGCTTTGAAAGTTTTGTGCCAACAGGCCATATAGAACATGTAACTTGAACTTATTTTCTTAAAAAACTAAGTTTTGTGAGCAAATGCAGAAGATTTGATAATAACATATTGACTGTAAGATTTTGGAGTGCTTAAAAAAAATCTCATAGAAAGATATTTCACCTTCATAGTATCCAGAAATTTAGGTTACTCAACTTTGTTTATTTTTCTTAGCTCTGCAAGTGAATCTGGTTCTCAAAGCACATGTGATCCACTTATAACTCCAACAGCCCTGGCTGCCTGTACCAGAGTCGACTCCTGTTTTACCCCATGGTTTGTCCCATCTCTTTGCATGTCCTTTCAGTTCGCTCACCTGGAGCTCCATCTGTGTCATCACCTTGACCAACTAGGCACAGGTACTCTTTGCTCTTTACTCCTTACCTAGCATCGGGGTAACGTCCACTGAATACTTGCTGCCTTCTCTTGAGTGTTCTCAAGATACAGCTCGTCAGTTTTTACCCAGCTGATTTATTTTCAGGAAATACGAAGTGAACAGTAAGTTTATTCTGAATCTGATCTGGTCCAACAGATGTATGTTTCCTCTTGATCTAACTTAGGCAGGTAGAAGTTACCAGTGGTATTAGGCTGACATGTTTTGGCATGCTTCTTAATGAGAATTTTAAGGAAGCTACAAAAATCGTAAGTTTTACTATTATTTCAATTTCAGTCTTTTTCAAAGAAATAAATCTGATTTTGTTCTGTTTCCTGACTCATTACATTAGTGGCAAATAGATTATCAAAGTTCTTAATATTACCTGATTTCAAAGGACGAATATCTTCTAAAAAGATGGCCACATTCTCAAATTAATTTAAAGGAGTCTCATTTTTACAAATTTGGAAGGAAGACAATTAAATTTCCTCACGTCAAAAGTAACTTTTTATAAATTTGCTGCTCTTATTTGAACCGTTATTCCTAAAGCATCATATTCTGTATGAAACCTTTTCTAGCTGATACATTTTGATTTAGATATTAGATTTTCAACCTACATATAATGGAAGAAGGAGAAAAATTCAGACTACAACCAAGCAATGCTACTGTTAGGCATTCTACTTTTTCTAAATCTCTTTGAGTGATATGTATTTTTGAGATACAGTCAGTACAGAGATTTAAATACTTGCCTCTCTGTTTTATTTATCTTCTGTGATCAGATTTTTTTCTGTGAAAGTGAAAGTAATGTTTGAATTTTAATATCTTTAAGAGAATGTCTGAATTTATTAAATACCAAATACAAATTCAGCAACCAAACAGTGACCAGCCTGGGCTATATAGTGAGTTCAAGGCCAGCCTGAATTACACAGCAAGACCCTGTCTCAAAAGAAAAAAACAGGCATGGTGGTGCACACTTGTAATTCTAGCTCTTGGGAGGCTGAGGCAGCAGGATTACCTAGAATTTGAAGCCAGCCTGGGCTACATAATGAATTTAAGGCCAGCCTAAAAAACAAAAAGTAAATAATTCAAATGTCCTCTCACTCTTTATTTCCAGAAAGTATTGCCTCATCATCTTAATAGCTGTTTTTCATGTTTTCTTAACAGTTTCACCACAATACCTACAGCCATTCATTTCTGACAGAAATGTACCATCTGAACTAGAATACATGATCATTTCCTTCAGAGAACCACACATGTATCTTCGACAGTGGAATAGTGGTTCTCTCTGCCAGGAAATCCGGTTCTCAGCTCAAGCCGACTGTAAGCTTTTAGAGTGCAGAAATGTTACAGTGCAAAGTGTGATGAAACCCTTCAGCTTCTCTGGACAGATTGAAGTTTCCAGCAGTACACAGAGGAAGCTGCTTGAGTGCACGATGAGAATGGATTCTGTGTCTGCAAACTTCGGACAGCATGTGGTTCATTCTCTGAACACTGCGGTACAAGCTTGGCAGCAGGTATGCACATTCTACGACAGTGTACAGTTGGCTGCAGAGGATATTTTAATAGGTACTATGTGTTATCACTTCTAATTATACATTAAGCACAAACGAAAATGTGAGCAAATGAAGAATTTGATAATATTCAAGGCCTTCTTTATATGGGAAAGTGATAGAAGTTTTCTTTGTTAAACTTTGGAGAATATGTTTGGAGAATATGGGTTCTCTACACATGCATCAGAGATCATGCCCACATTTTTGAGGATGTAGCTTAGTGTGAAGGCTCTACATTCAACCCTAAGACCACAAGAAAATTTTAAAAGAGAATAGGAAACCTATCATGGAAGTAACTTCATAGAATGTCTGGATGATAGTATGTCCAGCAGGTTAACAACAAGTCGCCTCGGTTTCCATACTGATTCTCAGTATCATATTGCATTTTCACCATGTTTGGTTGCTTACAACTGAAGTATTTCCTCATACCCTGTTTATTTGTGTGGAGCTGGCTCCCTAGGAACAGTGGCCCTGCTCCCATACTGACCTCTGTCTGAGACAGGGACACCAAAGGAGAGGGGAGGGGCTTTGGTTCTCTAACTTAAGAATTTTTACAGAAAGAAGTAAAAATGGGGGTGGGATTTATATGGGAATAACAAGAATTTTATGGAAATAAATGTTTATAGAATAAATAATTCTAAAAAAGAAGTTTCAGTTCTCTAACTTAAGAATTTTTATAGGAATTAGACTTTATGGAAATAAAATTTAATGTTTTCTTTATATGCATGAAGACTTATACAAGACTAAGGAATTAATTACCTAACATGGTACTACAATAGCAAAGGGAAAGAAGATAACACATCTGTTTCATATTTTAAAAATCTTTTTTAAGGGCATTCCATGGTTTTCTCGTTGCAAAGGACATGCGTAAAATAAGAGCTAGTGTGATCTAAATCTTTGCAGCTGGTTCGAATAGCAATGTGAAAAAAACCTCCATGGCTCCAATTTCTAGGGGTTTTTTTGGTCATATTTTGAACAATGCATTTAATAAAAAACAAACCTAGAAAATATAAAAGAGTCATTGATAGAGCATTTAAACCAGGGATATGTTTGTCTTGCTATCGAAGCCATTATAGGAGGACTCGTGTGTAGCAACTACTGTGAAATGGCCTTCGCAAATACCAGTTTCCTCTCTGGGTAAAAATATTCTCTTAGACACAGCTATATATATAAAAAAAATATGGTACATAAATATTTAAATGTTTTAAACCACATCAGAGTATGAATGACTGACTGGCTAACATAGTGCCTTGAAGGAATATTCTGAGTTTTTCTTTTTTTTTTAAGGAATTGTATATTTGATTAAGTAGAGCCATATGTCACGTAGCATATTGCTGACAGGTACATTCTATGAATAGTTGGTTCTGATTTATACAGGGATTTGGCAATGTTAACATGAGCCACAAGAGGATATACTTCTGTAATTGTTGCTGTAATTTTCTTGTTTCCTCCCATGTCAAGGGTACTTGCCACCAAGTTTTAATGTGGTAGGCATCTAACCCTGTGTATTCTAAAGTAAATACAAAACTGCACTGCTTTGAAATTATAGGACATTTGACATTGAAATGGGCTGGTAGAGGTTTATTAAGTTCATTGTTTCCAAGATTCTCTGAATGTGGTTTATCCTCTTTAGGGAGTTTAGTTTCCCACATTTGGATTTTATTGTGTACATAATGCTTCTATACAATGTAATTGTTGCCAATGAGAAAAATGAATTCAATAAACAAGATAAGTGATTTGAGTTCTCTGCATACTTTTGATCAGATTCATATCAGGAACTAGTCATTTTTACCCAGAGTGGATGGACCAGACTGTTGAAGCATGAGGGAGTTTGGCCTTTCACCTTTAGGTCATGAGTCCAAGACTAACAGAACCCTTCATCTGTGTCTAATTTCTCTGGCTGTAGGTTTTCTCCTCTCTTTTATAAATAATAACTGTTATATGAAATCAGATTAAGGGCCCCAAATACCACTTTCAGTTTGTTTTATATTCCTATGCCACATTTGTACTTTTGTGTAAAACAGTATTTAAAGATTTTTTTAAATCAAGGTGATACTCATATGTCTTCCCTTATATCAAAACAGTATTTCTGCTGAATTGCAAATGCCTGCACAAGACGCCATGAAACTTAAAGGCAAATAAGCCATCTCTTAACTACAAATCCTAGGGAGCATTCTAAAGCTCAGCATGTATGATGGCACATTAAATGCTTATGAACTTTTTAATAATACACCGAGAATGTGAAACACTTCAAGAAATGTTTAAACTTATTAGAGTTATAATGAACTCCACAGATGAAAGAACAGTAGAGAAACAGTTCCCTGAGGACTTTAAGTATTCTTTAGAAAAATGTAAACAAGCCCCTTATGTTCTTTAATTTACATTTTTTCCTTAAAACCTCATCATTTCTTAAAGGTCAGTTTTTAAAGATGAGGAAAGTAATAGGATTTTTTTTCCACTCAAGCCCCATCTGGTAACTTAACCTTTGTGTTGAGATTGATCTCAATTCATTATGAAAACTGCGTTTTAATCTCAGGATGTGTAACTAAGTGGGAGATTGGGATCGTACCCTGTCCTTCATGTTTGCACTCTTGGATGGCAAGGAGAGAGAAATGTGTATAAGGAGAGCCGTTTCGGTTGATGGTGTAACGCTAAGTGGAAAAATCTCATCAAAACTAACTATATACTATCATTCCAATTTGATTAGAGGTTTGTAGATAAATATATAAAGTAGAATTGTATAGGCAAAACTTTCAGAACAGAAAACAGTTTTGAAGGAAATTCAACAAAATGTTAATGGCAGTTATTGGCAAGTGTGAAATTAGAGATTTTAAAAATTGATACTTTCTATATTTTCAAGTACATTGAACATAATGTTACATTGTAATATTATATAATATAATGTTAAAAATTAAATGTACTTAATTTTTGAAGCCTGAGTGTCTACTGAACATGTATATGTCAGTTGGTTGAGTACTAGAGATAAAGTTGTAAATAATACAGGTCTGATTCCTGCTTTTTTCAGCAGAGCCTAATGATAGAGGCTACTGGTTCAAGCACTCTGAAAGTAAAAAATAGTGTCATATGGACATAAGAGACGAGAGGATAGTATGATCTTGGGAGATCTCAGAAGGCTTCTCTGAGGAAGTGGCCTTGCCATAGGAACCTGAAAGCTAAGCAGAATTAAGTTGGTCATGCAAATTTGGAGGGAAAGAATTCTCAGCAGAGGAAATGGGGAAAAGCAAGGAACAGCTTGACATTGAAAGAAGGCCATGGTAGTGGTGGAGGAGTAGGAAAAGGCTTTTAGAAATAGAATGTCCTGCACAAACATCATCAGCAAGTGGAGAGTGACTTGAGATGTAGCCAGAGCTTGGACAGTGACAGGGTAAGACTAGATATCCAAAACCCAAAAGCAAGAAGCATTGAATCCATGCATAATGGTCAAAAGCCCAGCAGAAAGCATTATAGTAGATAACAGGTAGCTGGTTATAAGTGCTTTGGTCTCAGTTAAACTTTTTGTGTGTGTGTGTGGTGGTGAAAGTGACTTTCAAGCATGAAAGTAAATGAGAGTTTCACAGTAAATGAGAATTTCAGTGAGAATACATGGATGATAGGGAGAGGGCTTAGAAGTCAAGGGCCTCTAGAAGAATGAGGCGTATCAGGACCACTTCACTACCTGCAACCACACAACCACTTTAGAGGAATTTTTCATGAGCAGTAATGGTTTGTCAAGGTGACTTTGTTCCCAGTGAATTTCTAGGTCTGGTCTCCATTCCAGCTAGGTTCCAGGTTCATTTATTCATAGACTCGTCGGCATCATGCCTCTTAATCTCTTGAATCACTACCCTTCTAAATTGTTTCTTAACTCTCCCTCCACTCAGTAAAGTGACAAATAGTGGAGTATAACATTGTGGCATTCTCTAGATCCATAACCAGGAAATAGAAGCCAACTAGAGAAGCATCCGTTACATATTTTCTCTTATTATCTGCAAATTAATTAGTTAGTTATGATTGTTTCTTATATCCTCAGGTTAATCATTTAGCTATACTTTTACTACATTTCTTATTGTTTAAACCATAACCTAACTAGTGATAGAAGCATAAGCATAAAACTACTCTTACCACTTTGCAAGTGTTTTTCTATAACAAAACAGCAGCCAGTAGAGACCCCACTTGGTTGAGATAGAGGTATCAACGGTAGAACATATTACTTAGGTGCAGAGCCTTAGCTGATTAATAAAGGATATTAGATGCTTGATGACTGTTAGCTGAAACAGGTACTGGAAACAGTCTTTCAACTGACATTATTTCTTTTGAAAATTGTAGCTTGCTTAACCTGACTCTGTAGTTGATCTGTTTTGTATGTTAGCCTCTTCATAATAGGAGGAATGTCATGGTTTTCTTTACATCTCTCCCTGAGCAGATTTACACACTCTCTCGTGCACCCTCCCCCTAAGGGACCTAGGGATGTATTAACTAAATTATCCTTACTTTCTGCAGGGTACAGACTGTGGCTTTGTAAATTGGTCTTGATTGTCAAGTTTAGGGGGCTGAGAACAGGGTAATTCTAGCCTCTAGTGCTCTACTCAAAGATGTGCACTACCCAGTACAGCACTCTTTGTAGGATGTTAATTCATTTTAAGAAATGTAAGTTTAAAGGGTCTCGTTTTTCTTTTACTCACCCGTGTGTATGATTTATTATGTATAAATCAAAACACATTCTTGGAACATTTGTGATCTCTTTAAGGTAATTTCTGTGCTTATCCTGGAAGTACAGAATACTTTGTATACCAGAGCTAATGACAACAGATCCTTCAGTGTTTCAGTGTTGTAACAATGGCCACTGGGCAGACAGCTGCCAAACATCTTGCAATTAATCTGATACACGTTGGCTTTCATATTCTTTCTCTTTCAGAACAAATGCCCTGAGGTAGAAGAGTTGGTCTTCAGCCATTTTGTGATCTGTAATGACACACAGGAGACACTGCGGTTTGGCCAGGTGGATACCGATGAAAATATTCTCCTGGCAAGTCTCCATAGTCACCAGTACAGCTGGCGCTCTCACAAATCCCCACAGGTATTTGAGAAACAGCCTTACAAACACAGCAGTTGTTAAAGTTAGGGATTCATGCATTCTGCATTTGTGTGCCTGTCTCCAGCTTTTTTTCCTGTTTAAGTCTCCTAAGGAGCCACACGGTGTGCTAGAGCTGACAGAAACGCAGGAATCTTCTGAGATGGGGCCCAGTGCACCCTCTCCTGCCCTGGAGTGAAGTGTTTTCCTTCCCAGTGTGGTGTTGGTGAGGCAGCAGGGTGTGTTGGCTAAGAGCTGGACTCCAGAACCAAAGCCAGGGGTCTAGGCCCAGCTTGTGCAGCCATGCATTACTCTCCATGCCTCAGTGTGCACATACATACAGTAAAGATAAAACAGTTCCTGTTCCTCGAGGCGTAAAGACTTAATGAGCTGAGTGCTTGGTATACAGTACACACTATGTGTTAGGCACCATTATTCATTCATTTATTCTGAACCAGGCACATGCTAGATACTAGGAATGCAAGACAGGGAATCCTCTTCCTGTGCCCTCTAAGAACAGCTTATAATCTGTGGTGCTATGAGCATCATGAAGAACGAGGCCCGAAGAAGCACTGAGAAAAGATATACCAAAGAATGTCTGTTTTCAAAGTAGTATAATTCTATTTTCCTGTCATTTTAGATGGAAATAATTAGAGAGATGTGCCCTGCAGGGACAATACAAGAATGAATTAAATACAAAGATGTGGTCTTAAATGAATAAAAGAAATCCTAGGGAGTACTCTCAAGAATAATGTATTTCTAAACTCTGGGTAATAAGGCAACCTACTGTCTGCTTGTGATTAAAAGAGAAGTCATTAGATTAGAGAGCAAGTCTTCCCATCTGCTCTGTAGACCAGCTTCGGAGGACGTGTTACCCTTGGGCTGCATCTTCCTTTTTCTTTTATCAGTAGCTACATTTGTAGTTTTGTTTTTTCATCAAATTGCCACACTGTTGTTTATAAAATCTGGAAAGGTAGATACAGTGTCATATTTCTTTCATATATTTACTTAATTCAAAATCTGACAAGACATTAAGCTACATAAATCTTTTTTTAATAAAAGTTCTTACAAAAATTTGTCATACAATATGATATTGCACTCATACTTTTAGGGTGAATCACATGCCCTTATTTTCTAAATTGCCTCTTGAGAAATTTCCACATTAGAGTTTTTAAATTGTTTGCCCCTTGTAGCATAAAGGACATTGTGTGTGTTTGTTTCAGAATTAAGTTTCTTTTTCTTATTTTTTCTTAAAAGTGAAAGCATACAGATATAGACCACAAAAAAAAAGAAAGAAAGAAAATATCCTGCACCTCTCCAAACCCAGCCATGTTAACACTTGCTGTATAACGTTTTAGGTCATCTAAAGGTTCCCATGGTGATAGCCTTCCCTGCAATGGACCATGGCAAGGAGAGAACCTTGGAAGAGCTGCAATGATATGTAGCTAGTTGTACACTATCCCTGTAGCCACTTTGCCTGTAGACACATAGCAAGCCACTTAGCCAACAAAGAGCAAAGCAAAAGAAACTTAACCCTCCCCACAGTCATGTGCAGATGCATAGCTAATACAGCCCTCCATGACTCAGGATTCCCTGGACAGGGGAGCCAGGATGGGAAGGGGAAATCATAAGAATCATTGGCTCCAGAGTGTGGGAAAACAGTTTCTAGGTAGCGAAGAGATCAACAGGAAAGAAGAATAGACAACCACTGTGAACCACTGCATCTTTCATATTTCTGCTGTTTTGTACATTTCTAAGACCGTTTTGTATGTATTAGTAGTTTTATTTTCAAACATCCCTGTGTTGTGTATAGTATGTTGTACATATTTTACAGATATAGAACTTATCTTTTGAGTTTCTGTGTACATAGTTTTACTTCCACTGCATTGTTTTGTTCTCCTGGGTTTTGGCATCATGATTGTCTGTTAGAACTGTGAAGCTCTAAGGTTCTGTCACATCTGGTTCCTGGTCAGGGAACCAAAGATGTCCCATCTCAGGGACAAGCACCACTGCCCTGCTATCCAAGCAGCCAGCATTGTAAACTCAGCCCCAATAAAAAATTAAAGGGACAAAGTTTAATGAAAAGAAAGCACTTTATTTGAAAGAAGAAAAAGAAGGAGCAGGAAGGAGAAGATAGGCTACCCTGATGAGAAAGAATCAGGACGGGGCTCCAGCAAGATGGAGGACCAAAGGGCCCTTTATTCCCAGCTGCTTTTATAGGGGGTTAGTGACCTTCTGCGCACACACCTGGAGCTTGCCTTAACTGGATTAGCTTCCAGGCATCTCTGTTTAATGTCATTTCTTCCACTGGTCTATGTGAAGCTTCTTTCTGTTTGTTTACTTGTCCTTGACCTACCTTTTAGGACCTTACCTTGGAGTGTGTGGCTAGTTAGCAAAGGGGGTACCTTATTTGTGGTTAGCTTAGAGTTAGTAAGGGGGCATGCAGATATCTGTTGTACTCTGTAATGACCCGAGTGAATAATATAGTGACTGTAGAGTGAATACACATGTGTATGTATGCATATGTTAATGCACAGGTGTGAGTACACACTGCCTTAAAGTTAAACACCCCCCACCCATTTCTCCTATATTCTCTTGGAGGTGGGGGCAACTTACTGTTTGTGCACTTGGCTTTCTCTCTGTGTTCTGCCTGTCAGTTCTTTTTCTGGTCTCTTGGTGCAATTCCAAAGGCCATTTGGTTCTTTATCTGGCTTTTCTCTTTCTCTACTCGAGTCCTTGACCTGCTTCCCAGGGGAATTTCTCTAAAAATTTGTTTTTAACTCCTTCTAGTCAGGATTAGCTAGAAGACCTAATGAGGCTCCTATTCTATTTTTTGCCTGTCTATAGACCCCTGACCCTACAGTTCAAAGAGAGAAAGCTGAGAACTCTCTGGTACAGTAGACCATGCAAGTCTAAAACTAGACTAATTTGGGGAATATCAACCCTTGCAAAATCTTAACTGTATTACCAAAAGCAATTAAGAGCTATTCAGTGACAAACTGAAAGCATAAGACAGGTATCTGTTAACTTTTTTTTTCTTTTAAATTTGTAACTGCATGCTCTGGATGCAAATTTTAAGATGAGCAACAGTCACTATAATTGGCTTTAGGCCAAAACTTAAGATCACATTTATAGAAAACAGTATCTCTTTGCTATATCTGTGTACACAGAAGTATGTTTTCAGACCCTCTGAAGCCAGATGTTTTAATGGGCCCAGAGGGTCTTCAAGAAATTCCTTACATCCACAATTGCAAATTCTGCTGTGTTCTAATGAGAGGTTACATCTGAGGCTCAGAAAAACTACCCACTTTGCTTCAAACTGCACCTGGAGCTAGTCAGAGACCTACAAGTGAGCACAGTGTTCCTTTTTCAGACTCCCAAGTCATATCCTGCATTGCCCTGCTAGCTTGGTTTTAGGAACATTTGTATCTGCGTTTTGTGCTACCTTGGATATTAGGCATTTCATAGTCTCCGGGAGGATTTCTAAAGTTCATAGAACTTAACTCCACTAAACAATGTAGCTTTGTGTTGCAGAGATCAGGAAAGTGGCACTGACACCTGGAAAGGTTTCCAAGAGGTCAAGATATCTTAGAACCACACAGGAGGTTGCTAACAACATTGAGTCCCAGTAGGATGGGACGAAACATAGACACAACCAATTCCAGAAATGAACAGCCTTTTAGGATTGAAAAAGTATAAACTCTCCTTATACTTTCTAACACATGTTTGGGAAGGAATCATTTATAACACTGAATATCCCACAACAGTTCCTTGCCTGAACAAACTAAGGAAGAACAAAACTATTTCTTAGGAAATAATTGAGCATGTGTCAGCTGCACAGTATCATAGATGCCACCATAAGGATCCTTAAATATTCCACTTTAGCACACTTCAGATCAGGTTGGATGAGAGCAAAAATCACTAACACTTTGGTCTTCAAAGAAATGCTGAAATGCTTCCTATTATACAGTTGAATCTAGACACTGGATGCATGTGTTTTATATGCAGCTCAGATTCGAGGGAAGCTTTGATTTAGCCAAACCAGATACAGTGGTGCCTCAGTTCATGAACTTACTCCTTTTCATAATTCTGGTTGCAAACTGAACTGGACAAGAATCAAATCAAATTTCTTCATATAATCAACATTGAACCTAACCATTGAATTTGATTCAATTCTCGCCCAATTTGGTTTGCAACCAGAATCACGGAAAGGAATAAGTTCATGAACCAAGCAAACACTGTGCACTGCCACCTCCACCAACGAAGGACTGAGCAAAAGCAAATGGAAGGCTAAACTGGTACAAATGCCTATTCAATTGATAGTTATGTAAATAACAGTTATAAATTCTGAAATGAACCAAAAGAACCACCTGAGGGCTCTGAAAACTAAACAAAGGCAGGCAGATTTTAAAGAGTCAAAACTTTGAGCAAGTAATCTGCAGAGTGAATTCTCTATCCTTGTGGCTTTGCCCTGGAGGCAAGTGTCATGGTAGTGTGGGGCTGGCATATCATCTTTCCAGCTAAGATACCAAGGGGAAAGCCCCAGCAACCAAGGATGCAAGAAGGTGAGGAGAAAATTTAGAAAGGAAAAGCCGTAAAATGGGGACATAATACATGTAAGTTTGGCCCAGCTGCCTGACTGAGACACATGTGCATGGAGCAAACTGAAAGCAGCTTCAAAATAACTGAAAAGAAAAAACAGAAAAGCAAGTCTCTTGCTCAGGAGGTGAGAGTTTTCTGTTTTCATACAAGTGAATTACCCGTTAAATCAACAGTATCAGTACTTGTCTTGGTTACTTTTCTCTCCTTGCTGAGACAAAATATCCAACTCCCAAAGTTAGAGAAAGAAAGGTTTGTTTAGCTTACAGTTTGTTAGATTTCAGTCCATACTTGTTTGGCTCACAGGCAGAGTGGCACATGGCAGAGGGCAAATGTTCATGGCGTCAGAGCACCGCAAAAACCACCAGCAAAAGTGAGGAATGGCAGGCAAGCAGCCTCTTCCTACCTCTCTTACACTGTAAACAGGCTAGCCCCACCCAGGGAGCTTGTAGCACTCATATAATCTCCATGCCCTCTTCTTCCACAGGCTCAGGATGTGTACAAAGTAAGCACCCTGGCTTCCTGTTGAGTCACCCAGCCAAACCTCTAGACTCCCCAAGTTGACACACTGTATCAACCATAACAATCCACCCCTTGTCAACTTGGCAACCAGACACATTTCTTTAAACCAGTTTCCAGATACAAAGACATTATATTACATTAGAACCATAACATTTCCCACACTAACTCAAGACTCATATACATCCCTTTATGCAAAAGGCATGTAGTCCATCTGCAAGAGTTGCCAAAGTCCTAACAGTTTCAGCATTGCTGAAAAGTGCAAGGCCCAAGTCTCCTCCTAGATTTAAGGCAAGGTCTTTCGTTACAAGCCCCTGTACAAATAAAAAGATAACACTTCCAACATTCAGTGGCACAAAATAAACATCACCATTCCAAAAGGCACCAACAGGGGAATATAGAGTACTGGGACCAAAGCAAGTCCAAAATCCAGCAGAGCTAACATTATGTCCTATAATTCCACATCCAGCCTCTGAACAACTTCTTGCACATTGTGAGCTCCAAAGGGCTTGCATGAGTCCACCCCTATGGCACTTCTGGTGGTTACAGCTCCCATGGCTTCTCTCTCAGGCTCTCTTTGTTCCCTCCTTGCAGCTTTCCTCAGATGATCCATGGTCCTGTCTTTTCTAAACTTATGAGGTCTCTAGTGCACCTTCTGCTTCACACTCACAGCCTCGCATATTGCCCTCCCTGGGGCACACTGCCTGGCCTCCCAGGCCTTCTGAAATCTGGGTGGAAGCCTTTTTAACCTCAGAACTCTTGCATTCTCCATGCATCTAAAGCCAGGGCCACATGGATGATGCCAAGGTCTGCTGCCACCTGGAGCAGTAGCCAAACTTTCCTCTCTCTTAGCCATAGGGGTCAAGTGCCTGGGTCGCTGGGCACTCTCAGTCCAATGCTGAGGAACAAATTCTCTGTGCTGCCGCCATTCTGGAACCTGGTGCAGCAGCCACTGCTGCCATTCTGGAACATGGCGCTCTCCAGCTTCCTTCTCAAGGCAAGGTCTTTCACCTTTGCAGTTTTGAGACTTCAAAGGTTGGAGACTTGCTTCTTGTAATGCCCTCAGGCCATCTTTTTCATTCTCTTGTTCCTTCTCAGCAATAGAGATCTCTTCAGCCTTATCTTTGCAGTCCAACAGCTTTACTGGAGCTTCCTTTATGACCAAACTCACAACATTTTAAATCATCCTGCTGGGCTCTTTGCTCTTGATTCTCAATATAAATCTGGCTAAATGCGCCCAACAATAGCCATGCCACTTCCCCAACATTTGATTGCCTTGAAATTTCTTTTGTCAGATTAATCAGTTCACTGTCCCCCTTAATCTCAGTCTTAGCAAAATGCAGACAAACTCTCTGCCAAGCCATACCATACATCATCTGGAGTCTAACAACCACTGAAGTCCTTCACAACAGAAACCTCCTGAACCTGGTCTTTACCAGCAGGATTTCTATCAGGCTTCTGGTTGTCTGAGCTCTGACCAGAATCTCCCATACAGAACAGCCAAAGGTGTTCTAGTGCATCTTTTTCAAGTGACATCTCTGAACCTTTCCAAACTCTTCCCACAAGCCATTTCTGAAGGCTCTTGAACCACATGATCAGGTATAGTAACAGCAACGACCCCACTCTGCTGGTACCAAATTCTGTCTTGGTTACTTTTCTCTCATTGCTGAGACAAAATACTCAACACCCAAAGTTAAGGAAGGAAAGGTTTATTTAGCTTACAGATTGTGGAAATTTCAGTCCATACCTGGCTAGCTCAGAAGCAGAGTAGCATATAGCAGAGGGCAAACCTTCATGGAGTCAGAGCACAGCAAAAATAACCAGCAAAAGTGAGGAATGGCCGGCAAGCAGCCTCTTTCCCTCCCTTACATTGTAAACAGCCTACCCCCACCCATGAGCTGTAGCTCTGACACAATCTCCATGCCCTCCTCTTCCACAGGTTCAGGATGTGTACAAAGTAAGCATCCTGGCTTCCTGCTGAGTCACTCAGCCAAACCTCTAGACTCCCCAAGTTGACACAATGAAAAAACAAAAAAAAGAACTGAATGCTTCTCCTGCTCAGAAGGTGTGAGAGTTTTCTGTTTTCATCCAAGTGAATTACCTGTTAAATCAACAGTATCAACACCCTTTGAACTGTCATAAGAAAATCTGGAGTCTCCACCTGTACCCTTAACAGTGCTGTAACAGTGTTCATAACATAACCCAAAATTGCCTAGCAGTTAAGAGTCTAAGCGGAAAAAATGTTACTCTTAATACTCTGAGTGACTGAGAAAAGAAAATCCAGTTCAAGTCCAGCCTGAGCAACTTAGACCCTGTCTCAAAAAGATAAAATGATATAGCTAAAGATGTAGCTAGTTGCAAAGGCTGCAGGTTCAATTCCCCGCACCATAGAAGTAATAGTAAAAATGATGTTGCTTGATTTTAAGGAAAAGACAAACTGATGTCAACTCCTATGTGACCTAAATATTGGCATTCTCATTTTTAAAGCATATACTTTAAAGCAGCTCACAAAAGTGAGATTTTAGAGCTGTAATTAAAATCTTAAATTTAAAAAGAGATAGTCCTGGGTGTTTCAAATTTTATCAGAGAAAAGCCTTAAAATAGGGATTCAAATATTCCTAAAGAGAAACACATATACTCTGCCAATTTTGAAGACACAAGCTGCCTCAGGGCAGAGAGCTAGGAGAAGCCTCCAGAGCCTGAAGATGGTTGCCAGCACCAGCCAGGAGGAGGTGAAAGCCTTTCTCCTAAAGCCATGGGAACAAATCCTGCCAATAACTTCAGTAAGCTTAGAAGTATATTCTTCCTAAGTAGAGCATCCAGATAAGAGTGTGGCCCAGCTGACAGCTAATCTGCAGTCTTATGAGACCCTGTCTGGATTCCTGACCCATGGTCACTGTAAGAATAAGTGCATGTGGTTTTAAGATGCTAACTTTGTTCTAATACGATACAACATGGCAGAGAGAAAAAGTAAGTTGGAAGATATCAATAGAAATCATTCAGTCTGAAGAGTCAGACAAAATGAATAGAACACCAGGACCTTGGGAAAATTCAAAATGTCTAACACAAATGATTGCACTTTCAAAATGGAAATAGGGGACAATTAGACAAAATGAAATAATTCCAGAAAATTCCCCAAATTTATAAAAGATAGGAACTAACAAATCCAAAAAGCTCAGATAAGCTCCAGATTGGGTAAATTCAAAGAATTCACAATTAGGCATATCATTAGGAAATTACTGAAAACAAAAGGTAAAAAGAAAATCTTGAACAAAGCCAGAGAAAAATAACATACCCTAGTCAGTAGGGAATGACAGTTCAGATTTCTATGGATGTCTTCCCACAGTAAGGCCATGGAATAACATCTTTAAAATGCTGAGAGATTTAGATTGGTAGAGGTCCGGTTGCAAGATATGTGAGAGGTTAAAATCACAATTTTGTTATTGATTATGGGGAAGAAAGGATCTGGTTTGACTCTGGGATTTCAAAATTAAGTGACAAGTTGTATTTTGCTGTAGCCCAAGGTGGGAAAATATGTAGGACAGTGTTTTAGAGACAGAGCATAGCATAAGTGCACAGTAGACTAACCCTAGAGCCATCTGGTCACACTGAATGTTAGGTTGCTTTGAAGTGCATATGCAAGGCACTGGGTTCAATTCCCCGTATTGCACATGCACATGCACGCACACACACACACACACACACACACACACACACACACAGAACCCTTCTATTTCAAAATTTTGCTGACAATGGTAAGGGACATTACCCTTCAGTGTCTTAAACCCCTTTTGTTTGAGTACTTCTCTAAAGCTTAGATTTATATCTTTATGTGGTCTTAAAGGATTTCATAGACACACTATGTCATCTCTCATCCTGGTTTTCTTGGTTGGTAATATCCTGGATTTGATCTTTGCCTAGAAGCCATTTGTTGATTGTAGCATCATTTGCCATATGATAAAGTTAGGAACTTCCCGAATTAGCAGGTTCTAGCTCCTTTTCATTTAATAGTTCTTCCTTAAGCTCAATATCTCCCCTCTCTGATTTAACAGAAGCAGTGTGTAGAAAGCAGGAGGCATTTAAGCACTGCCTGCAAATCTTAGTGAGATCACATAGTTAAGCCTATTTTCAATTTTCTGTATTACTGCAGGTAATAGTGTGCTGAACTTTCTGTTTCTACATGGCAAGAATCCCCTTTCTACCCATTTACAATGACATTTTCCTCACTGCCTCACTGCCAGCCTCCATTAAGACCATCAAGTTTCTATTACTAATCTCTTTAAAGCACTTTGGACATTCACCAACCTTCTCTTCAAATCCGTCCAGTTTTTACTTCTCTGCCCCTAAGCCCCTCCAACATCTTAGACTTTTGTTGTAGTAGCACCCTATTTGCAGATACCAAAATCTGTATTAGTTACCTGTTGCCATAGAGCAAATTACCCAAACTTTGCGTAGCTAAAACAACAAACATATCTCAAAGTTTTGTTAGAAATTTCAAGTAGTTAACTAAGTGGCTGTAAGGTTGCCATTGAGACATTAGTGAAAGTTTGTCACCTGAACCTTTTACTGGGATAGAGGATCCACTTCAAAATAGTGCACTCATATGGCTGTTGATAGGAGGCCTCAGCTCTTTACAACAAAGATCCTTCCATATTCCCATGATGTGGCAGATCTTGGAGATGAAGCTGCATAAAGACCAACAGTAGAATAGGAAGGAGGTAGTCTCAGGAATAGCATCTACTGAGGGGGGATAAGAAGAATAAGGAAAATTAAGATAGTTTGAAAATCAGGACATATTGATGTTTTAAAAGCAAAAAAGGAAAATATTTTGAGAGATAGAAATATCAGTGATTGAGTGGTTCAGGAACTGGAAAGAGGAGATTATTTTATTTGGCAGTTGTACATCACTGATGACCTAAGGAAAGCATTTTCAGCAGAGTTAGAAGCCCAACTACAGTGGGTTGAGAAATGAATAAGAAGTAAGAAAAGGCAGTGGATCAGCCTGAATTTTTTAAAATCTTATTTGGATAATAACCACAGAAAGCTGCAGGGTTAAAGGAAGGTTTTAAGTGGAAGAAATTCAGGAATGTTTATATGAGAAGAAATAAAGAGCAAACAGATTTATGATGCAGAATAGAGAAATAACGAATAATGGCATAAAGTCTTAGACAGCAGAAGAGGAACAAATCAAGATTACAGATGAAAGGATTGATCCTAGATGGGAAGAGGTTCATATCAGATATCTATTGCTGCTTAGTAAACCAAATCGTAATGACTTATTTCCTGAGTCTGTTGGTTAGAAATCTTGGTTCTTTCAGGATACTGTTCTGCTGGTCTCACCCAGACTCCCTCAGGAGGCCACAGTTAGCTGGCACATCAGCTAGTTCTGGGCTTTCTAGGGTGGCCACACCTGTATATTTCATAGTTGGTAGGCTGTGACCAGATGCCTTGCTTCTTTAGCAAGCTTCTTTACACGGTAAAATTGTCTGAAGAGAACAAAAGTGGAGACCACAAGGTCTCTTGAACCTAGACTGACAACTAGCACAATGCCTTCCTGCCACATTCTGTTGGGCAGTATGAGTCACAAGGTTAGGCCAGATCCAGAAGACAGAGAGCTAGATCTTGAGGAGAGCTGCTGAAGAGGATTTGTGACCATTTGCAATTTACCCCAAGAGCCTCCTCCTACTCTCAGACAAGAGAGAGAAGGAGGGTGGGTGTGAACATGAATGAGGTTATAGTAGTGTTTGCTGAAAGTGAAAGGAGGAATACAGTAGGAGGCTTTAATAAAGTAACATTTCCACAAGATCTATTCCTGTATTTTCCTTATAATGGGCATTTGATATATGTTCACTGAAGAGAAATGTTACTCATAACTCATAACTGAATAGAGAAATGTTTCTCATAACTTTCTGACATTTCTCTAGAACATAGGTTTCAAATATTTTGATAGTAAAATTATAAATGATGTTCTTTGTATCATGTTGAACACTTAATATACATGGTAAGCACATACACAAAAAGGGGCACTGGTCTCAAAACATGCCATAGTATGCTGTTAGTACACGTGGACTAAGAGTATCTCTTGAGAGTCTAAGAAGGTGACTTGAGGCAGGCATGCTGTGATGCCAGGTGCACCGAGGAAAAGCTCTTCTGGTAATATTTGGCTATTACTTCAAACTAACTAGAGTAAGATATCAAAGGGCTCCTAGAGCCCCATCTTTCCTCTCCCTACAGGGCCTGCACAATGGTGGAAGCCACAGCAGGCCCCGGTGAAGGGGCCATGGTAGTGGCAGAATGCTCCTTTTGGCCCTGAGAGCCCCAGACATTGGACCTCAGCCCCAGCTGGTGGCTGATGGGCTTCTCCAGCATGAAAAGCAGAGGCTGCAAAGTCCCCTAGGAGATGCTGCTCAAACGCCCGGTGGGACTGACCTGGCTTCTTGAGGCCCCCATTAGGCTTTGGCCTGATCAGAGTCCAGGGAGAGGGTCCCCAGCCCAACCTCACCAACCCTGAGCATTGGATGGACTCCTGTGTCATGCCCCGAGACACAGGGGCCTGTCACTGGTGCAAACCACTCGCTTTTTCTACCCCTTGGTGGAAGATCCCTACATCATAGGGCATATAGTTTGTGCCAGTGTGCTGAGTGACCTGTACAGCCATGGGTATCACTGAATGTGACAACATGTTAATGTTACTCACTGTCAGCCAAGATATGAATGAGGAAGATCAAGAAAAGGTAACATCACTCATGCTCAAAGGATACTGGGATGATTCTGAGAAGGGAGGAACTACAGTCACAGGTGGACAAACTGTGGTCAACCCTTTTGCTATCATTGGTACTGCAGTATTTCAACCAAATGAATTCATAATGCCTGACAGTGCAGTTGCAGGGGATATGCCAGTGCCCACCAGTGACTGGATAATCTTGAGAGATGGGGTAATAAACATGGTGGTCTCCAAAAAAGAAGTAGAGCTGGCCTATCAGGAGGTTACGTTCAATACAGCTACCTTGAACAGAAGTGCTGCTGGATTAATACACATTCAGCTGCCCATGCAGCTGCAGATGTGAAGTCTTTGGCATTTTATGACACTCTTCAGAACTGCACAAAACAAAGAAAAGAGGTGTCATTTGTCATTCATAATCTGCCAATCATTGCCAAGATGGCTGCCATCAGCAAGCTCACTAGGCAGTTTGGACTCCTTCAGGAAACCTCAGCTGAAACTTCTGATGGATCACTGGTTTGTCTGCCAAGAGAACAAGTGGCCTGTTTTTGTTGTGAAATCAAATCTTCCAAATACAGTGAGAGTCACCAACCATGGACTGTTGACACTGTGAAAAGGGAAACTGGACAGCCTGTATCATTGACAGACCTCAAGGTATGGAGATTCTACCTCATGGGGCTACTTGCTCCTGGTAATTTCAGCACTTCGGAACCTATGCTGTTGGGGATGTAGTGCCTTTGTACACAATCATGGAGGATTCTCAAGGGTTGATTTTAAGAAATTTCCAAAGAAGACTGCCTGCGTATTATGTCCAGCTACCCTTTCTGGAGGATTTAAAGCAGCCCATCCAAAGCAGCCTGTGTGTACATTCCAAGGCCAGAAGTGGCATTTTGAGCTTGGGGACAGGGTTGGGGCAACATGTGTTCATCTCTTGGGCGAATGAGGAGCAAGAAAATGTTTCCTCTTTCCAAAGCAAGATGAAGCTATTCCAGTTTTCAAGGATTTTCCTTTTCACTAGGTTGATTCATTTCTACAGAGAGTGCAGTTATTAAAATTACATACACAAAAAGTAAATTGAAAAATGAAAAACATTTAGAAGCAAATGAGTTTGGGCCAATACTGTCGATACAATCTAAATCGTTAAGAGAGAACTTATGACATGTCAAATTCTGTTAGATTTTTCTGAGAAATTGGCTCTTTCCTGCTCTAGACAGGAATTGAGCAGCTTGTCCAATGATTGGGAAAGGAGGACCTGCAACCATCTGACTTATAACAGGGACTTTATAGGAAGGAGCTTTAAAAAAAGAAAGAAGAATGGCTCTTGGGCCTCCCACTCCTGTTTCTTTGGCCTGTCTGTGGCCTCTAATGAAAACTCATAAAATAGGAAAATGCTACAGGAAGACATTAGCAATATACTTCAAATGGAACCAACTCTCAAGCCCACATGCAGTCTTAACTCTTCACACTTTTGTTTAATCTTTCATGTTTATTCTATAAAAATTGATATTTATCATAAAATAAAAGTGCATAGTATAATTGCTAAACATTATGTATTTAAAATAGGACTTCATTACAAGTTAAATTTGCCACATATTGTTTCTTTCTGTAATCATGGAAATAATTTCCCAGAAATCTACACTATCACCCTTATTGTTGCAGAGGGCACAGCTGTCGGCAACCAGCAATTTCACTTGGGGAGGAAGGATTTTATGCCTTTGCTCCCCAGTGGCGGTAACAGGCTTCTTTTTATTGTTGCTGACATTAAGATAGCTAAAATCAACAGTGAGGTAAACACTTCTTGGGACCATCTGGCAAGGATTTAAATCCAAAATATTCTGTAAACACTCCGTTTGAGTACCCAAAACTACTGTCCATTCACCATCAGTTGTATTTTTATTTCAGTATTTCATTTAAGCAGTAATCAAAACATCAGAAAAGTAGTCTGTAGACTCAGTTCCTTCACTTTTCTCTCTTAAAAGATTTTTATTTCATCAGGAACCCTAAGAAACTCACATTATCTGCAGAAGCGTACGGCGCCTTCTCAAGTCACCAGTGGAAGTGAATGCAGCCCTGGCAGTTTTGCTTAATAAATATTCCATATTTAGGGTCTCTTCATTTTCTGTTGGGAGATACATTTATTCTACCTAAAATCAGAGACATAAATTTGAGATTGAGCTTTCCTGTATATTTTAGTCTCTTTGTAAAAATCATTTGCAATATGACCTTTTCCAAGAGTTTTAAAGTCTTTTATAAGAAATGGCAAAGAGGATTGGGATAGGGCACTTTATCCAGTCCCAGGGCTGATTTCTGGCATTTTTCTACAAACCTGCATGAAAGGAGTTGACTGCGGATTATGTCAGCTGTGAAGCACCCAGAGGAATGATTGCTTGTGCTGCTAATGGTCTCTCTGTCCCTCCGCTGGCAATAAATTTTAGATATTGAAATATAGCTTTGGAAAAAACATACTGGAGATTCCTTAAGCTTTTTACAAGACACTCAAAGCCTTTTCACAAGCCTGTGCTTTGCAAATGTGAATTCTTGACATCTAAACATAAAGGTCTTTCACTGAACTAGTTTTAAGTGTGAATTTTAATACAGAGTGCTTGGGAAAAGGGAATGTAGCTGGACCATTAAAACAGGATGTTTTGCCATTTTTTAAGTAATAGGAAATACTGATTAAGAACATTGCAAAGATTTCAGCATATATAGTATGACTGTCTTTAATCCAAGCTGATCAAGAATCTATACAAGAAAAACATTAGCTGAAAGACAGTGTCATACCTATTACGGTGTGGCACTTTTTAATTATTTCTATGTTTTTAATTATTTCCAGGATATTGAAGAACTTATTATTTAAAGGTCAGAATAATGCCCAAGACATGGCCAAGCCCAGTGAGTGTCAGATACATGGAATGTTGGATGACTTCACAGTTATGAAATTATTTCATTTCTCATGATAATTCCTGACTTGCCAAGTTAATGAATTTTAAGAACTCTGAGAGCAGATTTTAAGATAAATGTGAAATAATCCATACTTTTGGAGTCAGGGACTTCCCTTCAGGCATTAGTTCATCTTTGACTGGCTTGACTTACACTTGGGGATAAAATGAGTTAGGACAAGGTCTTAGATACCACATTCCCTCACTGGGAAAGAAAACCAACTTGCACAACTTTGGCTGGCTCATGTTTCTTGTTATACAGGCACTAAGAAGCAGTGGTTGCCATGAAATACTTTATTTAACCTTTACAAAAATGTTTTCTTAGTATGGCAAGGAAGTGTAGTTAAATGAAAATAAATAAGAATTTTGGATTTCTTTTATATCCATCTGTTGACTTTTTTCTCTAATTAAAAATCAGAGATAAAGAATTATAATGATCTAAGTTGCCATACTGACAATATAAATTTAAAATCACATAAAATCCCTTCATTTTTTTCTTATAATGAGTCTTGGCATGTCTTCTAAATTAAACTAAATTTTGCTGAACAATGAATGTTACATTTTAAAACAATTAAAAAGAGAATTTTAATGTAAACTTTTGGATGTTTCCTCTGTTGTTTTTAATCGTATTTAGTCAAAATTAATTTTCAAACAAACAAAGCCTGACAATTTAGTTGACAAACTCAGAGTACTTATCCAAATCTGAATGCCTGTCACATGGCCTCTCCAGTTCATTATCTTATTGGCCTCAGTTTCCCAGCTCACCTAAATTATTCTTTAGTACTTCCATCCAACATACTCTAAATTTTTCCACTAAAGAATTATGTCCCATCAAATACAGACAATGTTATACATCTTTATAATGTATCATTGACTGTCAAGAGTGTACACCCAGCACCAGATTCTCCAGCTATCAGTGCAATCCTGTTAAGCACAGAGAAAGGTGGTTTGACTGTTCACTATTTTCTTACAAAGAAAATGTGAATTATCCTCTTCTGTGTGTGTATACATACACACATATGTATACACACACATATATATACACATACCAAGTTTATTTGAATTATCACTTTTCAGCCCTTTGTGGTAGTATCAGGTGTAAACAGACTGTCATGAATGCTGAACTTAAGGCAGCTATTAATATCACAACTCATGTTTTTTCAGTCACATATCATTTAACTATAGGAAACCCCATACCACTTAGAAACAATAGTTACATGTAATGTTGAAATAACCTTTAAGACAAGCATATGTCTCATTTCATCCTTGCTTTTAGTGTGTGTGTGTGTGTGTGTGTGTGTGTGTGTGTGTAAAAAAGAGATTTCATGATAGAAATCTTCCAAATGTTACGAATAAAATGTTAAGATAAAATATTTCAGCGTATGACACAACTTCTTTATTAAATCTTTTTCAAAACTTTTTGCTGAGGAAACTGCTTTCCTCTAATTTGATAATTTAGATTTAGAGAATTTTTTAGGGACGAATACCCATTATACCTTCTGTTATTTTGTATATAATATATAAATTAAAAATATTGCTACTATTTGCTCTACTCTTCTTTTTAACTTATTTTCAACTTATTTTCTCTAAGAATATATACATCAACCAGGGACTTAACAGAGACTAATGTCTGAAAAGTAGAAGTCCATAAACAAATTCAAGAATTTAGATTTCTGTATATGGTTCTTTAAAAAATGATTACAGATGTATTGAAGCATTTATTAATCCTTAATGTTTGCTGGAAATGTGACATCCAATTTACTTGTGAGAATTCAGATGACTATTATAAACTATGTGATGAAATAATAAAATGTACTGTTCAAAAGCTATGAAGTGAGCCGGGCATTAATAAATGTTTCAATATATCTATAATCAATGTATCTGCAATCCCAGCACTCCAGAGGCTGAGGCAGGAGGATTTCTGCAAGTCTAGGGCCAGCCTGGGTTGCACAGTGAGTTCAAGGAAACCTGAACTACATAGTGAGACCCTGGCTTAAAAAAAATAGTCTATGAAAAGCATAGATATAGCCAGGTGTGCTGGCGCACGCCTGTAATCCCAGCACTCGGAAGGCTGAGGCAGAAGGATTGCTGCAAGTTCGAGGCCAGCCTGGGCTACAAAGTGAGTTCAAGGCCAGCCTGAACTGCACAGTGAGACCCTGTCTCAAAAATACCAAAAAAAAAAAAGTACAGACGTAAAGTATAAATGATGTAATTTCACACAGCTCAACAGTAGCATTCTCTGTCTCACTCCCTTTCCCAGTTCCGTCCGTGGTGTTATCGCGACTGATGCTCCAAGGGGAAATAGCAGTCCCTGCCTCTTCACCGTCCCTTTCTTTACCACTTTCCCTTAGGCGGGTCCTTCCCCTGACCCTTCCCTCTCCACATCTCCAGCAGTCTGCACACCTGCATCTTGGCTGCCCAAGAGTAAGACTTGACCTGCTAAAATAATCACTTTTGCCCCAGTGTGATTCTGTCCTTTCCAGGGTCAGTATTTAAAATTCCATCTAGATGATGAGCAACACTGTGAGAGGCTGATGAGTTCAGAATATAAAGTTAATTTTCCAAATTCAAGACATAGAGCCAGAAATTGGTTACACAATTAGTTTCAAGCCATAGCTTGTCATTTTTATGACTTGTTGTTTTTAATGCAGTCAGTATGCTTTGTAAACAATAATTTTGTAGAGAAAGAACTACTCTATCCCGGTCCCTTGTCATGTGGCAAGTTAGGCTATTGCCTGTTATTGTTTATCGGAAGTAACAATAGTGTCGTCCTTTATTCTATTTTAACATGTTGGTGTTTTACATGTTATTTTTTTGGATAAGTAAAATATGTCCTCTTGTCAAAATTTAGCTTCCCCCAGCAAAACACTCCTGGAATCCTACAACGGTTTTTTCTTATTCCTAATAAAATTTTGCTGTGTAATTCTTGCCAAATCTGTTTCTCCCACTGTACTGTAAGCATTCTTAGCTCAAGTATAGTACTCACTCTTCTATAAATCTCCCATGTGTAGTACAGTTAGTTGGTTTATGGTAAATATTTAATTGCTAGATCATTAAATGTATTTACTAACTTGACATAACTATTATCCTAGGGGAAATCACATTCAACTCCTTTAAGGAGTATGACTTACACAGTATAGCAGTGTAGCAAGGCAGATCCTGCGCTGCACTGCGGAGGCTGCAGAGGTGAGCTGAGATGATGTCTCCCTCTTAGGAGAGTGCCAGGATTATAAACAGGGCAGCTTTGATGCTAAGCAGGACGTGTGGGGAGAGTCTTTATGAAAAGGCTGAATTCTAGTTTTTAAAATAGAAATGAACAATTTCTCCTTACTTGAGAAGCAGTCTCTGTATGCTTTCTATTAGACATTTTTCTTTCTAATATTAATTTTTATCTGACCGAAGAGTAATACATACTTATACTCTAAAATTTGGGAATCACATGAAAGCACACAAAAAAAGGAAACCTAAAGCACAGAATTCTGTAACCCCAAGATAATCACTGTTAGATTTCTGGTGTATAGCTAAACTTTTTCTCCCTTAGGAATACATATATGGATACATAGATAGAGATAGATAGAAAGATAGATACTTTTTATTCACTTATTTTTCAGAATGAGATGTATTGCATATATCTTTTGTAATTTTTCTAGTCAATTTATGTACCAATCAATGGTAACATTTTTCTTTCTTTTTGCAGTACTGGGGATTAAATCCAGGGCTTTTACACTGAGCTACATCCACAGCCCTTTTGTTTGGATTTTCATTTGTTGTTTTTGAGACAGTTCCTCACTGAGCTGCCTGACTGAGCTCAAACTTGCAGTGCTCCTTCTGTAGCTTCCCAGTGCCCTAGTATTGTAGGCTTCTGTCACCATTCCTCTATCAAAATAAACTGCAGCAAAGAATCAAATTCTCCCCTCAAAAGCAATTCATTTTTATTTACTTCCACTTAATCATTCTTTTAGAAAAGGGATTATATTCTATAAATGTGAAAAGATACATAAGGTCCAGAGTTTCAGAACTGCATCATGAAGTTCTCAAGCATTAGCAGTTACCTAGATATTTTTCTACTTGTTTTGTAGCATTATTTCAGACACCCTGAACATCCTGCCATTCAACTGTCCTATAAACACCATACTGAGCAACATGAATGCTTCATTCTTATGCTAATTTGGCAGTGTGAAATGTACTATCAGTTCCATTTAGACTCATGTGTGTCAAACAAGCCCCTTAACTTGTTCAATCTGCTTTCCAGATATTGCATAGACAAGACTTTTAAACATTGTATTTTCAGACATGATACTTATTTTATCAGTTTGAGTATATTTGATGTTTTCATATAAATTTTATAATATCTGAATTATAAATCTAAGGGATTTACATCCATTTGTAGGTTATTGTTGTTACCTATATAAGATCTGTGTTGAAAGATAATTCAAATAGAAAATTTTCTAAATATTTTTATTTCATACTCATATTTTTTGCATAAATATCATGCACTAATATTTTGCTATATCTACTTTTGGTTCTTTCACTACTCATGATTCATTTTTTCAACACATTTTTCCATGTCCTCTACACTAAGCTCCTCTACTGATAAGTTTAAAATTTAACAACTAAATGGTACCTACATTTTAATATATTAGTATATACAAAATTGTAAATATTTACATACTGTACTTAGTGTGGTTAAAATATGTGGTGAATGTTTAAATTTCTCAAACTCTTACTACAATAAAAGGTACACTGTGATTAATCCACTACAAAGTAATCCCTTTCACTTGGAGCAAACATCATTCTCGCCACTTTCTAAGCAGACCTGGAAATCCTATCTGTGAGTGACTCTACCAGGTGTGAGCAAAACTGCAGTGCGTGCTGCTGTGAAGCACCGTCCAGTGGAAAGGCAGAAGGCAGGCTGGTTAGAACATGCTGGTGTGTCCTCGTGCACCTCACTCACTGCATCTGCCACCGTGCACCTTCTGGCTCTTTCACAGTCAAAATGACCCTGAAAGGTAAATATTTTGAATATATTCAGGACATCCAGGCAGCATGACAGCACAGCTTAAAGACACTCATGAAAGGTGATCTCCAGAACTGCTTCAGAAAATGGCAAGAGCCAGGCATACTGGAACATCCCTGTGATCCCATTATTCAGGAGGCTGAGGTAGGATTGTCACAGTTTGAGGCCAACCTGGGCTACCTCATGAGTTCAACGCTGGCCTGAACTACATAGCAAAACCTGTCTCAGCTCCCCACAAAAAGGAAGTGGCACGAACAGTGGAATAAGTGTATTCAAAGCAAGTGAGAGTATTTTGAGGGAGATTAATAGCCATGTATCTGTAAAATGTATATTTGCTCTATTTTTCAATAATACCTCATATCTACATGAATACATTCAGTTTGTTTCCTCTGATTTACACACTGACTTTTAAAACTCCTCTAAACTTTATATAGTGAATATAATGAATTTTTTAAAAAACTTTAGATTTTAGATTTTTAGGGTTTTTTTGTAGACTATTATCACTACAGGGTAATTTTTATAAAATACAAAAGAAAACAATCTAAAAGTAAATTTTAATTTATTATTGTGGTAGAATCTTCACAAGAGTTGCAAAGTAAATGCTGATATATGTAAATTTGACAAAAAGTATTTGGTACCTTCATCGGTTGTATTTCAAGATGTAATTTAAATTTCTTATTTAATAGTCCTCTCTCTCATCTTTTACTGTACTCTCTTTTCTTAGATTGCTTCTTTTTTTATTTCCTCCTGAATGTATCGGTTTGGGAATTCTCTCTTTGGACATGACTGTAGGTGGTCCTCAGGGCTGATCCCTAACTCCCTGATCACTAATTCTGTTTAAAGTTACGTTTTATGCAATGAGTTAGAAGGTGTACATGCATCCATCTGAGGTCTTTAGTAGTAAAATTACAAATTTAGTCTGGCTGCCAGCACGTTACCAGAGACGGTAGAAAAAAGCAAACACAGCCCT
Source organism: Dinomys branickii (assembly GCA_004027595.1). Taxonomy (NCBI): domain Eukaryota; kingdom Metazoa; phylum Chordata; class Mammalia; order Rodentia; family Dinomyidae; genus Dinomys; species Dinomys branickii. Next base: position 21,922 of record PVLD010009172.1, on the reverse strand, counting down.
TTGGGACCTCCCAACAGCTGTGGCCACTATATATACCCTTTTTGCTTAGTTTCAGTTGTCGTTTAAAACTTCCAACAAGAGTAGTTCCTTTTTGACTGCTCTGCCATGGGAGATATTAGACACTAGCTAAGTAGGCCAAAAAGAATGAAAACCCTGGATTAAAGAAAGGTAGTCAAGGAAGTGATTCATGAGAAGACTTCTTAAAAGAGGCCAAGGAAATTTCCAAATTGGTAAGAGAACCTAGAAATTCCTTAGACTCTAGGTAAAAGGGATAAGCCCATTGCTTTCCCCTGCCCCACAGCGCTGCTCATCCTGTTGATGTCTCTCTGCCTTCATAGGCCATTTCTACTGTTCCATCAACATTTTGCTCACTATGCCAGAGGCTTCAGAAACTACCCACTAATTCCTGAATGGAGCACAACTTCCTTGCCTTCATAAATCAGCACCAGGCACCAGCTAAACCTGCCTTTCCGTTCTACTCCCCTGCTTTTTTTTTCTTTCCTCCAACCAATTGAACTTTGCCTCATTATACTTGGCTTCTGCTTTTCATATTTTATACCACTTCTGTGGCCTGGAAATGAACTATCAGTCATCTTTACCTGTTGCAATTGTGCCCAAACTGAGATACGGCTGTTCATGAAGCTTTCATAATCACAGCAGTCTGCAGCCAGCCTTCGCTTACCTCGGGCTGTAGCACTGTGCACCTCTTCTGCTGTCTCATATTGGCTGTTTCTTCTTGTCTTATTTTTATTATGGGATCACAAACTTCTTGTGAGACCAAGAACCCAGCTATGTCCTCCATAGTACCTAGCACATTGTCTTCCTTGCATACCTAGTAATGAAAATGTGTTAGATGAAAAATAGAAAGAAACCTCATTAAAGTTAGGTATTCTAACACAGTTTCACATTCTTTTGCCTGATTCTACATTTCCTTCTGTATAGAAATAAAAATAGATGAGTATTTCTTATTAGAGACTTTCAGTACCTCTCACAGTGCAGTGGGTCTAATGGGAGCAGTACTTCCCCCCCAGGATTGGTGTCTGGGTGTCTGAGCACTGTACCACAGCACTACAGGTTCCCAGGCCTGGCTGTCATGCCACGGCAAGGAAGACCAGAGTATCTTGTGCTACCTGAGCTCCTTTCTGTAGATTTTTCTCTTAAGAATATAATTCCTGGGGCTGGGGATATAGCTCAGTGGCACAGCACCTGCCTGGCAAGCATGAGGTCCTGGTACCACAAAAAAAGAATATAATTCCTTTCCTAATTATGTTTATCAAATGCCTGTGATATTTAATGTTTTTAACTGAAGACCTAGTGCTACAAATAATGCAATTGATGATGCATATGAGGAAAAGTGTTACAAATATTTTTCTCACACTTTTCTGTTTGAACTAAATCCAATTGTTTTTGAATGTTCAAAATATAATTCAAATAAAATATCTGTGCCAATATTTTGAGAATAAATAGCTGCCAAGCAAAACCTGACAGCATATTCCTTGGTGGCATGCAGTCATAAAAAGCTGTATACACAAAGTGAGCAGCTATCAGCTATCGTGAACTGAGCTCATATGCAAATGTGAACAAACCTCAATCAAAATTACATTGTACATATTACAACTTTCTCTAGAGTCTACAGAATGTTCAGGAAAAATATAGTGAGCTTGACTTTAAGTACCTTGCCTCATTATTTTTTTGTCATTGCCAGCTACCAGGCTCTCCAACGAAAACAACTTTTTATTTCTTTTAGTTTTGTATGTGCCCTAAGCTCTATTCCCAATTGCTGCTGTAAACTTTAAAAAGAGAAAAAGTTGAAATGGTTCCAGCGCTGCTATTGTTTTCCTGGTTTTTTCCCTGTAACTAGTATTTAAACATCAAAGATAGATACTCTGGTACTTTTATCTTGTAGAGTGTATGTAAGATCATATTTTCTCTAAAGATATTTGCCATATAGGATGTGTTTCTTTCCTTAACTGTCAGGCTTGCTTTGTTTTCCAGAAGTCATCTCACTGGTAGCCTTTTGGTTTCATAGGCTCACTGTGTGGAGCAATAACCACAGTGGGGTCATACTAGAAGCAAGGGGGTGAATTAGGAAATTGTTTGGAATATTTTATTCAGATGTTTATAAACAAAAAACCCTACTGCTGTTATCTATCAAAACTCATGTTGTGATGATCAGTGACCTGGGCAAATTTTTAAACTAAGGCATGTTGTCCAGGCTTCTTGTAAGAATGAAATTTAAAAATTACTTCCATCAAGACTTCTATAATTATGACAATTTCCATGTAAATGCTTACTGTATCTATTATGATAGCCCTTGTAGAATGTTTTCAAAGTTTTATTCAGTCTGTTAGTTGAGAGTGTTTCATGAGATTTACCTTTGATTAACTGTTAAAATGATAAATAAAAATTATGTTTGTGTGCCATAATATCTCTTAACATGTCAATTTTTTCTTATATTTAGTAAGCATATACAGCATTGTATATTTTTAAATATATGTCCTAAAGAAGTAGGAATTATGTGTTAATGTGTTCTTAGAATCTCTATGTAGTTAAACTGATTTTCCTAGCAGCAGATAATAGGGTAGTAGTCAAAATATAAACTTACCAACTTTCACTTGGTAAAAGTTATAGTAAATATGTAGTGTAGAAAAGAAAAAAAAAAGACATTTTGAATTTCAAACTGTATTTCTCATTGGTAGTGTGATCTCATGAACAGTATATTAAATGAATTTCATCTTCAAATTTCTATTTTGTTCTTTATCAAAGGAAAAAACAAGGAATGGCAATTTAGGCTCAAAAATAATGCTACGCACAAAACTCACTTTACCTACTGTCTAGACCATAACAAGGAATAAATTATTAGCCAAAACTAAGGTTCTTTGATCTTACATTTAAACCTTCTTGTCCTCCCAATGAATGAAATGGTCTTTTCTCAAACAAGCCTTTTACTACTTGATAGGACCATTATTTTTAAGAAGGTTTAAAATGTGATCTGGAAAATTACATTGACTCTCTGTGGCATATTTGCTATTCTTAGCCCGGTGAAATGAGCTGGAAGCGGGTGAAGAATGCAGGTTAGAAAGAAAACAGATGCTAGATATTAGAAATAGAAAGGTTTTCCAGCGATGAGACTTTCCTTTCAGGACTACATTTTCACTGGCACGTGTGGTATTGTGATGATGATTGTTTTTCTCTCCAGCTGTTACACATCTGTATTGAAGGTTGGGGCAATTGGCGTTGGTCAGAGCCCTTCAGTGTGGACCATGCTGGGACATTTATTAGAACAATTCAGTACAAGGGTCGCACTGCTTCCCTCATCATCAAGGTTCAGCGACTCAGTGGAGTGCAAAAACAGGTAAGTTTCTTTATATTCGTGATCCAGACAACTCTTACATATTTGTAGTCATGGAGATTAAAGCTTAAGAGAAATGTAAGTACTTGATAATAAAAGTATCAGTGGTCACTCCTATCACTACCGTGCACATGAACACTTAAGTTCTTGTTGATGATCCTGTTGATGGTGATGGTTCAAACCCCTTTTACAAGAGCCGTGCACATGAACACTTAAGTTCTTGTTGATGATCCTGTTGATGGTGATGGTTCAAACCCCTTTTACAAGAGCTGCTAACGAGCAGTAAAATTCACTGATTTGAGTTTCACCTCTCCTCCCTGTCAGCACCTACCTTCTGGTGGAGGTGCTAACGAGCTGTGAAATAGCCAAAGGGCCTTTACTGAGAAGGAAAAGAAAGGGTGCTGGGGACTCTGGATAATCCACCAGTGGATAACCCGGAGTTGGTTCTCATGCGTGTGAAGAGACTCTGTGTGAAAGTGTCATGATTCTCTCCTGTGGCAAAGAGGGCCTGGGTCTTCAGCAAGCTTGTCTGTTTCTAGGAGTTAATATTAGCTGCAGTAAAAATTCACTAGAGTCCAAGTCTTGGCATATAAACCTCAGCTCTCAGCACATACTTTTTATGTATTTTATAAAACTTCCTTTTGGCTGTTTTTAAAGTTCTAAGACTGCAAAAAGAAAAAAGTATCTGACACTTTCTTGTGTTCTTAAGATGTGAAAATGTGGTTTCTAAAAGATGGTTTTGAAGCACGGAGCATATGACAAGAGTAGAAAGAAAAAAGGAAGTATTAAAACTGGAAAACTGACTTCACTGCACACATAATAACTACCTTTGTCATAAGAGTGTTCAGATATACATGTGCATCTGGATTGTAACAGTCAACTCAGAGCTTATGTGAACTGAGGACATGATAGAAACAGCATTCAGTCCCTGGAAAAGGGAAGCTCTTCCTATGGAACACTAAAGGTTCTTCTACTGCCCTATGCCAAGAAACAAGCAGGATGCAAGTAGCGAGAGGAACAGTAGGCCCCGCACCATATACATTCCTGGTCTGCACCTAATCAGAGAGCTGGACTCAGTATTCTCATTATTGTGCATGACGGACTTGAAAAGTGAACTATAGCAGAGGGATCCAGAAAAAAGGCCTGAAAAGCCTTCTCAATTGGTCACTTCCCAGAGCATGTGCTGATTGCTTACAGTGGAACCAAATAAAATGGATGGTACCAAATATGTGACATAATCTTTGGTTTTAAATTTCAAATTTATGTATATCCATCTGTGTATTCAACTGTTAGAAAGTGTGAAGGGAATTGAGAGGTTCCACTAAGAAGATGCAACTTGAGTTGAGTTTTGGAAGATACGTAGAATTTGGATTAAAAATGAGCATTCCAAGCAGATAGTAAATAAAGACACATAGCTGGGATTAATGAATCTTACAGAAGAAGAGGAGACCAACCTAGTGTTATGAGCTCTGAGCTAGTCTGAGCTGAATCCTGTCTATCCTCAAAGCCCTCTTACATGGATGAGCTCAATAAACATATACCAGTGTTCTAATTCCATCATTCGTGTTCTGTGAGAAATGTCTCATCCACCTTCCCAGCTGTTCACAAGTCTGAGAAATGGTCATTTAGCCTCTGTCTGAATAGCTCATTCCCTTACACTACCAACTATTAGGAAATTCTTTCTGAAATTTGAACCAAATCTTTCACCATTCCACCAGCTTTTACCGTTCTTGAGAAGTATGAGGCATACAGCCAGCACACAACAGTTTGTTAGAAGACTGCACAAGTCTCCCCTTCTCCATAACTTTCAAAACTGTGCAGAGAGCTAACATGTTTCCTCTTAATTTCCTTCTCCAGCCTAAGCCAATGGTTGTGTAACTCAAATGTGCAGCAGAATCTCTAGAGGACTCACCAAAACACAGATTCCAGGAAGTGAGACCCAGATCCAGGAGGTCTAGGGTATGGCCTGATAATCCCATTTCTAGCATGTTCCCAGGGATACTGATGCTACTGGTCCAAGGCCCATATTTTTTACCACCATACTTCTAAACTAAACTTTCCCAGTATCTTCAACTCTTTTGCATGTAGTCGCTAAAATTTTACCAATGAATAAACGGAGAAATAGTTTTAATGTTATGTCCTGGTGATTACTATCATGCTTAGGCAACCTATCTGTATTCCTTTGCTAACTACATGATTCTGAGCAAGTTATTTGACCTCTTTGTAAATCAAGCGTTTAATCAATAACATGAGCATAGTTATAGTGCCTTCCTCAGAAAATTGCATAAGAGTTAAGTGAGTTTGTGCACACAGTGGTGCAGTGTGCCTAGTCCATTGTCGTAACCCAGTAAAGTTCACTTACAACTGTTATAATGAAATCTGCTTAGGCATGAGCAATCTGAGTTGGACTTTTTGTGTTACTATAATAATGGCTCATTCTTGCATACATACGTATTTTCAAGGAATCATGTTAAATTTCAGGGATAAATTGATATATACTATTTTCCTACACAGATATTTTACATGCAACATTATACCAAACATCTCCCCAAAATGTAGTCAGTTGGAAAATACATTTCTAAAAACTTCTTACAAAGGTCACTTATGTCCTTCACTGTCAACCCACTCCCCCATACACACACACACACACACACACACACACACCACACACACACACAAGCAAAATTTTAAATGTCCTTTTCAATTGGATTTATTTTTACTGTCAGGGTAGTTTAACTAGCATTCAGATTAAAGTTAAAGTACATTAGAGACAGGATTTCCTCAATTGGCGAGGTTAGGAAGACAGAAAGGAACCAAGCTTCAGAAGACCTTTGTGGATTCCTGCCTCCCTCACATCTTGGCTTCTTTCCTACTTCGCCACCTGGCCCTGGAAATTTGCAATAAATTGCAGCTGCCTAATTACCAAGCTCATTTGGGGAGGTGAGTGTATGCAGATCCCCGATGTACCTTAACCACATTAATATGTCCCTGGATAATGGACAATTGGCTAAAGCTCTTTTTAACATTGATGCTTAGTTATCTGTACTCTGCCTTTCCTATACTCCTCTCATTCCCCCCTCTTGAATGTAAATTGATCACATATAAAGTTTCCCAGGGACTTTGTACATTATACAACTACTCATGTATACATACTTGCTTTTTCTTAGGGTCCAAAGTTTCTCATTCCTTCATTGAAGAAACCTTTCCCACTCTAAAAGTTCAAATGTACATATGTATGTGTGTATGTTTGTATCTTTATACATACACTTTTAATAATGGCTAAGATATCATTTTTCCAGAGCATCTGGTGCTCTGGACTTATTCTTTAATATCACTATTCTTCTTGGCACTGATCTAATAAGAGTTCTGAAACCTACTAAGTAAAATCATATGTGGAAATCTCCAATACACATCTTTGTGGCTTTGAGAAAGGAGGGAAATTGGTGTGAAACCTGGAAATATGTATTAAAGAGAAATCCTACATTAAAAAAAAGTAAGTAGCTGTCTTCAACTGATAAATTAATCTTGAAATTCGAACCATAATTTTCAAAATAAAGGCACTGTAAGGTGGCCACTTTTCAGAAAAGCAGACTGAGATCTCCTGAACCCTTCAGCCGTGAAGGAGCCCAACTCCAATAAGTAGCCATTTTGAATTGCCCTTCATCCAAGTAATCCTTTGCCACATTTATGGATTTTCTTTTTATCAAATTTGAAAGCCTATTTAACAGGCATTTTAGCTGAAAAAACCCACCAGGAGTACCTTTGTCTTTAAACAGAGCAGGTCCCAGATGGTTGCAGAGATTCTGTGGTTTCTGTGAAAGACAGTGAAATTCTCTTCCAACTTTCCTAGGGGCCAAAGGTTCCAAAGCAAGAGTCATGCACATATGTTGCCAGGCCTGGGTATATCAAGAATAATAACAAAGCTAAATATTTCCTCCAAGTTTTCACATGTTTATTTACAGTTAGGTCCTGCTATGGCATCACAAGACTTATCATGAGTGTCTAGTAGTTGCTAGCATATGCTAAAGAAAAGCTTGCTTGCTAATTTAAGATTCATAGTTCAATTGACTTTTGTGATTTGTTATTGTGGAAGCATACTTTCAAGAAGATTATAATGGCCATTGTACCTATAGGAAGCATAACTGTGAAGGATGGCTTGATTTTACAAAGGTGCACTTTTTAAAAGTCTATGTAAGATGGGCACAGTGGAACGTGTCTATAATCCCAGCACTCGGGAGGCTGGGGCAGGAGGATCACTGCAAGTTCAAGACCAGCCTGGTCTACAAAGTGAGCTCAAGGCCAGCCTGACCTGCATAGCAAGACGCTGTCTCACAAAAAGACAAAAAAAAAAAAAAAAAAAAAAAAAAAAAAAAAAAAAAAAAAAAAAAAAAAAAAAAAAAAAAAAAAAAAAAAAAAAAAAAAAAAAAAAAAAAAAAAAAAAAAAAAAAAAAAAATCCAAATGAATAGATAGCTGGAAAGTAAATGTTTAAGAAAATACAAAACCCTATTGTTCAAATAGCACAAGATAAAACTACCATGTCAATCTGGTAGGCTTGTTTTGGATAAACAATAATTCATTCATAAATAGTTATTCTTCTGGGCATGATGTACACATATAATCTCAGATACTTGAGAGACAGAGGCAAGAGATGCACACATATTTACAAGGCCAGCCTGGACAATTTAGTGAGACCCCGTCTCAAAAAAAGAAGTTACTTATACTTATTTGTATAAATAACAGTTGATTTAAAATGTTGGTTGCAGATGTCGTTTGATGACAGTTGATATGTGTGTGGCCATCTTGAAGTTGTAAATTGTGCTTTTTAATTTTCATAGCAAGTTAATTAGACAGATCCTATTATTCTCCCCATTTTACATTTATTTTTCGCATTGTGTGAAGGAAGAACACAGGTCCAGTGTTGGTTAACTCAGCACCTGATTGCTGTGTGTGCTTCTCCACCATCCTCCTATATTTGCCTTCTTGGGCTCAACATGGCTCCAAAAGCAATGATCATCTCTCATAACACCGTCCATGACAGGAAGGGGAGGGGCTTTCTCTTCTTAAACTGTCTTCCTTATTATCAAGGAATAAAGTCTGCTCTGGAGCCTTGCCAACTTCCTTTTCATATGATAAACTGATTGTTGACAGAGAATGGAGTTAGTTACCAGTACTAGCTTGTAATAATTGCATTACAGCTATGGGGACTAAGGGAGGCGCCCATCTCCCCTAAGGACTTGGCTCTCTTTTGATACCTAAACCAACTCAGAGTTTTAATTGCAAAGAAAGGGAGGAACAAGCTATTGGGAAGGGTACCAATGGTGTCTGCCACTTCTGTGGTGTGATGCAAAGCCTTTACTCCCTTTCTGAAGGAGTCTTACCAGTTTTCTTTAAAAGTAGGTATTTCTTTTATGAGAGGCTGTGTGAGTGATTCTCAGTACAAACATTAGGCCCAGCTATGTACACCCAACAATTTATTAAAAATCTCTACATGTACCTTTCTTCTTGTTAAGATAATCACAGTAGCACCTATTTTGTAAGGTTACTGTGAGATTAAGAGGATTACAGAACAAATAGGGGATATGTGGGAGTGATTGATTGATTGATTGATTGCAAATTGGCTTTTATTATCATGGAGACAGAGAAGTCCCCAGCTCCTTAGTCAGCAGGCTGGAGAGTGGTTGTGTCATTGTTGTCCAAGTTGAAATACTGAGGTGCAGCAGAGCAATGGTATAAATTTCCAGTCCAAATGCCACAACTTCAAGACCCAAGAAGAACCAGTGATTCAGTTCAAGTTTGAAGGTTAGGAAAGGCCAATATCCTGGCTCAAATACTCAGGCAGAATGAGTTGATTTCCTGTTACTTAGCATTTTTGTTCTAGTCATGTCTTCAGTTGATTGAGTAATGCCAATTTACCTGGGGATGAGGGCATCTGTTTCACATAGTCTACTAATTTCTTGTGTTAATGTCATCCAGAAACATCCTCACAGATACATTCACAATAATGTTTGACTAAATGTCTTGACATTCCATGGTCCAATGGAGTTGACACATTAAAGTTAATTTTCACATCCTTAGGTCTGTAACTATCTGTTTAACATTGTTAATACTTTATAATCTGAAAAAAATGTTAAAAATAATAAATCTAGTTTGTGAAAGTTCTGTTTTCGTCATTCATGGTAAGTACTCACATTTTAAAAGAATTTACTTCCTAAAGATATTCAGTGCACAAGAGTAAATTTTTCATTATCTTCTCATTTTCAACCAATCCTTAAACATTTGTTGATGCCATGAACTATATTCCAAGCTGGGAGTAAAGTTGGATAACCCATGCATTTAGTGAGTAATTCTGCATGTTCTATAAGGATACATACTCCTACAATGTAGAAGAAACTAAATAAAATGAAAAGTAGGTATCAGTCAAATATGATTTGTGATAGTTTATACAGAGATCTCTTACTGGAATAGAATGAAACAGACCCTTAGAAATCAGCTTCAGGGAGTAAATTGGTCACAATAGCCCTCTCAGTTACCAGAGCTCAATGCTGGCCTTCAGTTCCCATCCTACGTTAGTTAACTTAACTAACTACCATCTCGCAGCTCATCACTTTTCAAGGCTTCAGCAACACTTCCTCCTGGTTCACTTGCATACTCCTTCAGCCCTTTTTCTCCAGCACCTTTACCCAGTCTGTGTGTTCACCCTGCTCTGCCGGTACAGTGCTAGTCAATGTCGGGGTTTATGCTTCTCCCTGTTCCTCTGTCAGCACATTTGGCATGGATTTCACTTCACAAGTCTGTATCTCCAGTTCCAGCTTCTCTCTCAAGTATCTGACTGGTGTAGGTAAGTGGGCAATGGGCCCTGCCTGGTGTCTCTCCTGTAAACTCAACACAGCCACAGCAAAACTGATTCTTTCTTCAGATTTCTTTTCGTTCTTGTTATTAATGAAGCCTTAATTGATGAAGCCTTATATATTTATATATTCTCTTTTAGATTATCATCTGTGGAAGACAGATCATCTGTAGTTACTTGTCTGAAAGTATAGAACTAAAAGTTGTTCAGCATTACATTGGTCAAGATGGACATGCTGTGGTTCGAGAACACTTTGACTGCCTTACACCCAAACAGAAGTTGCCTTCATACATATTGGAGAACAGTGAACTAACAGAGTTGTGTGTGAAGGCCAAAGGGGATGAAGACTGGTCAAGAGATGTGTGCCTGGAGTCCAAAGCTGCCGAGTACAGTATTGTCATCCAGGTACGAGGGACAGGACAGACTAGAGTCGAGCAGCTCTAAAAGTGAAACTTCTCAACATGCTTCTACTTACTGTAGCATTTCATTTATTAAAGAATGACACATACAAATGGGAAGGGCTCTAAAGAAACATAGAAAGACTTTGAAAAGTACATCTCAGGCTGTTGCCATCTCTGCCCTTTGCCATCTCTGTAACTTCCAAAGGAAGTTACACCTTGGAAGAGCCTCATGCACCAGGGCTTTATGCTATAATGAAGTCTGTTTTTACTTAGTTGTAGTTTTTTTTAGGTTTTCGCTATAACTTTAAACTTTTGTGTCCCCCAAACTAGGGATAAAGTATCTTATATCAGTGTCTTATTTTGATTAATTAGTAACCTGTTTAGTATTTAAAAGAACCCTTTTCTATCTCATATGCAGGTGCCATCTTCAAACAGTTCCATTATTTATGTCTGGTGTACAGTTTTGACTTTAGAACCCAACTCGCAAGTGCAACAACGCATGGTGAGTACTTTCCCATCCCTAAAATATGGTATACGACTCTGACCTTTCCTGTTCTGAAATAAATTAAGGTCAGAGTGACCTAGGGAAGAGATTTATTACAAGTTTGTTTTAGCATCAAACAGCTGGAATACTGCAACAAAGCAAATATGAAAGTTGTTCTGTCCTTTTATTTTTATAGATTGTGTTCAGCCCTCTTTTTATCATGAGGAGTCATCTTCCAGACCCCATTATCATACATTTGGAGAAAAGGAGTCTAGGATTGAGTGAAACACAGATCATTCCAGGAAAAGGGCAGGAAAAGCCACTGCAAAACATAGAACCTGACCTTGTACATCACCTCACATTTCAAGCAAGGTATTAGCAAAATACATATATTTTTCTGAAAGAAATTCGGCAGAAAAGTAATCTTGTACTTTTGGGGGAGAGAGGAACATGGATGGAATTTTCGCTGTGTGTTTTCTTATCTTAGAATATTATTTGAAAGTTATGCAGCCTAGTGTTTTCTTAATTCTCTCTTATAGTTTTATATAAAAGTCAGCCTTTTTCATTAGGCTGAGAAAAAACCCAGAGAGATCATCAGAAAATGTGACTCAATTTATATTTTTTGTTTGGTACCAGGAATTGAACTCAGGACCTTGTGTTTGCCAAGCAGGCACTTGTGCTACTGAGCTGTATCACCAGCTTAATTTAGATTTAATGGGTGGTTATGTTTTGTGTTTGTTTGTTTGTTTGTTTGTTTTCTTCTGAGACAGGGTCTTACTATGTAATCCAGGCCAGCCTTCAACTTGCATATTTTGCTAGAATAAGCTTGAACTTAGGATCCTTCTGCTTCAGACTCTGAAGTACTAGGATGGAGAATACCTTACCTTGCCCAGCCTTAGATTGAATTAACATAAGATTTCTGCAGTGGAAGAAGATATGACTAGAGATATCATCCAAGCACTGATGGGTAGGAAAGAAAGTCAAGGCCACAGATCATCCAAAAACTGTGTTACAGACTTCTTAGTCACTAAAAATTGACTTAATCCCACAAAAAAGTATTGCTCTACAGTATATTTTATAGTTAGACTTTTAAAAAGGCCACTGTAGAAATCTGGTACTTATTCTTGGGTTTATGATTTTTTTTCCATTTCCTAGAGAAGAATATGATCCTTCAGATTGTGCTGTTCCCATCTCAACAGCCCTCATTAGGCAGATAACCACTAAGATATACCCTGGAGGCACAGTTTATGAGATCCTTAATGACTTCTATGGGCCCGAAAAGTCACTTGAGCCAGCGTGGCCTTATAATAAGAAGGATTCCAACAGGTAACGTTCTTTAGCAATCTTTTGCTACATACACTTCTAAATGTTAAGAAGTAGCCATACACAAAAATATTAGATACTATAAAATAGTACACAAAATGGTATTTGCATGTATCTGTCAAATTGTGACCTTTTTGTCATCAAGTAGATATAATCTATAGATTTTTAAACTCATAATATAGAACATAATTGTGTGAAAAGTTGCTTTTTCCTGTTTGCAAACTCAGCATTGAATGGCTGGGGTGTGAAGAGGTATCATACAAGAGCATTATGTGTCTGGAATCCTTAAGCATATTTCATGAATGCTGAGGTCATCGTATTTCATTGAGTCTCTTGGATGTGGTATTTGGAACAGGAGTGAGCAGCTGAGTCAGTGGGATAGCCCAATGCGAGTGAAGCTGTCAATCTGGAAGCCACATGTTAGAACCTTGTTGATAGAACTTCTGCCCTGGGCCCTGCTTATCAATCAGTCCAAGTGGGACCTCTGGCTGTTTGAAGGAGAGAAGATTGTTTTACAAGTTCCTGCTGGCAAAATTATTATTCCTCCTAATTTTCAGGTACTATAACTTTTAAAACTAACATTAATTTTCTTTCAACGAGTGAGTTTTATTCTTAGGTGATATTTATAATCTTAGCAGAATGAATCAGTTATGGAAAACTGTCTCATAGATGCATACATGAGGGTAGGGAATGCTTTCTGATATTCAGAGGCTTCTCAGATATCTTCTTCCCCATCAGCAACATTCCTGGTTAAGGTATTATTAACTTTGATATGTAACTTATCCTGGCTCATTCTCATTTCCATTGTGAGCAGGGTATTTGACAAGTGTCAGAGTTGGTCTAGTCCATGCATCAAGAATACACATGTTAATCTATGCCCCAAGTTATCTTTGCAGTTTTGGAAATTCTCTGAAATCTGTAGGATGTTGAGGATTTCTGAACATTTTGTTACAGCATTTTCCTTATAAATGGAGTTATTTCTAAAACCAGCTCACTTCAAGAAGACATATAAGTCTACAAGAAAACAGAGTAAATAGAACAACTAAATATTTTTCTCAAAGAGAACAGTTTTAGGGTCTTTTATTTTTAGTTCCAGTCCACAGACATCTTTATTCAATTGCATTTTTCCTTTTTGTTCAAGTAATCAGATGCTGTTACCTTATGGAATTGGAATGTTGACCTATGGAAACCTAACGTTGCATATTATTCTCTTGTCAAATGAGATGAAACCTTCAGGTTTTAAGCCTTTGCTGTTCAGTTTTTTCCCTCTTCTGAAAAAATAAATTTCACTGTGAGTTAAGAAAGACACTGGGAACTAAGAAAAAATGCATGTTACCATTATAGAAAAAAAGGAAGAGAAGGATATTTGTTTGCCTTAGTAGACCTATTATATCATATTTTAAAATCCTAGGGTTGAAGTTCAAAAATGTCACACTTAACAAAAATATTCTAAAATGAGACATTGTTTTTCTAGGAAGCTTTTCAAATTGGGATATACTGGGCAAATACAAATACTGTGCACAAGTCAGTAGCAATTAAACTGGTTCATAACCTGACATCTCCAAAGTGGAAAGACGGAGGTAATGGTGAAGTTGTAACATTGGATGAAGACGCATTTGTTGATGTTGAAGTAAGACTTGGTGCTTTCGGACACCAGAAGGTAAAATCAAAGTTGATGTGGCTCAGTGGAAATAGCATACCACCCTTTAATGTGTTTAAAATAAATGTATCCTCTATTTTAATGCCTGTGGGGTATTACTTATCTTCAATAGATAACAGTGAAACGTTTGATTTCTTCCTACACCTCTGTTTCACAGTATTTTTCCTTTTACTAGTGATAAAAGCTGTGTCACATAATTTATCTAATAACTGCTCTATTTCAGAACATTCAGCAGTCCTTTGATTTACAGTATTGGGGGGAAATAATTTTATTCCAAAATATCCACAAATTGTATGTACTTGGCCCTCCTTTTTTAGAACAGGAAATAGAGTTGCTAATATTCAGAGCATTATGTGAAAGGACAAAGTCCCCTTCAGCATAGGTTATTTCCTGAGCAAAATTATGTGGACTGATTCTTGTCCCAAAGAACCAATGTTACAAAGCCAGGCATGGTGGTGCATGCCTGTAATCCCAGAACCTGGGAGGCTGAAGTAAGAGGACTGCCATGAGTTCAAGGCCAGCTGAACTACAGAGGGAGACCCTGTATCAAAAAAGCTTTAAAAAAGGAAAAATGATGTTACAAAAGGGAAATGCTCATGTCTTTAGAAACATGTGCACAAAAAAACATACTGAATCCATTATTCAATGCAAATGGTGTGCATGTTTCAGTATAAATCTGAAGCTTATGAAAACCAGTTAACTGAATAATATAGTAATGAGTACTTGAAAGTACAGTATCAGCATGCCATGTGAAAATCTCATGCTGTTCGTACAGTATCTTCATTATTTTAGCTGTCCCAAATGAGAAAAAGAAGGGATACTTTAGCAGAGTAGTATAATTCAAATGACCTTTCCCTGGGGAAAAGTTAGATTTTTTTTTTGATGCACATTGTTGAAAAACCTTTGAGAAAGTTAGGATCATTTGTTCACTTTTTAAAAAAATAAGTTTCCCTTATTCTTCAGAATTCAGTTGGTCTTTTTTCAGTATTCAGACTGGTATCCATTTCCTCAGAGCTGTCTGGGCAACACATGTTGATGCTCTGCTGGCCAGAGTTCTGTAACACGGGTGTGAGTGGCAAAGAGCTGTAAGCATGAGTCACCCAGAGTTAAGTAGTTGTAAGTTGAGAACTACCATCAAAAGCTGGGAAAAAATATTACTGTATACAGTTAGGCGCCCATTAGCTCTAGCTCCTCCCAAAAGTGGCCACAGTGAGTACTTGTGAATAAATGAATGTTTGTGAATAAATGAATGAGCTCTTGGAACATATATTGATGTGTAATCATTCTTTATTAGTAGCTCTCATACATTTTATTCTCAAGACTCATTTAATACTTTTAAAAATTATTGAGAAACCCAGAGACCTTTTGCTTCTATGGGTTGTATCAGTTTTATCAGATTAGAAAGATTAAAACCAGGTTGGAAACATTTAAAACATTTCATTAGATGTCAGAGAGATCACATCATATGTCATAGCTTCTGAAAAAAAAAACTACACTTAAGAAGAAATTAGAGTGGAAAGATAAACAGCATCTTAGTATTTTTATAAAAATAGTTTTCAAACCAGGCATGGCGGCACATGCTTGCAATCCCAACACTTGGGAGACTTACGCAGCAGGATTGCCACAAGTTCAAGACCAGCCCAGGCTACAAAGTGAGTTCAAAGCCGGGGCTATACAGTGAGACCCTGTCTTAAAAAAAAAAAAAAAAAAAAATAGCTTTCATCTCAGGACCTCTGGCTCGGAGATTCCCTCATGAATCTTCCAACTACCCTTTAAAAACTGCTCTGAGATTACCACGTGTTGCAAGAGTACCTTTTCAGTGAGGTTACACCTTCTGTGAGCGTCGGTTCTTGATGTAGTATGGTAAGGCAGTGAGACAGTGCATGGAGAGGTCAGGAACAGCACCCCAGAGTCACACCATGGGGATTCCAGCGCCACCTCAACCTTGGGCAAGTTGTTTGATCTATTTGTTCTTCACCTCCTCTACTATAAATGGGTAAAACAGTAACTACCCTATGTAGGTATTATGAGGAATTCATAAGCTAAAATGCACAAAGTTGTTAAAGCTGAGGGGGAAGCATAATATAATAATATATGACGGTCCGCTACTGCTGTTCCCACCACCATCATCATCACATTGCTATCGTAGTTCCCAGAGCTCTCCTGGCCTATCGCAGGCGTTCTGTGGGGTCACTGCTGCGATGAGCGTGAGGACGAGGGAGGTTGGGTCGAATGTTGCTGAGTAAGATGAGTGGGGTTAGCTTACATGTGAGAGCTTTATAAATAACTACTCTGTGAGGTAGTTCAGGAAATAACCCGAAAATAAGTCTCTCGTCGGTCTACACAATAGCAGTAAGGGTAACTGGCTGACGAAAGTACCCTGTTATAAAGTAAATACTGTTCCCTGACATTGGCCAGGCATTTTGGAGACAGCAAGGCAATGCTATTAAGTACTGTAGAGAAATGTGAAATTACTGCTGTCCTGGGCAACCAATAGGTAAAACAGCATATTGAGTAGTCATATGGTCAGCATGTGCCTTGTGGTAAAAATTGCTCTTTCTTCAATTTTCTTGCAGCTGTGTCAGTTCTGCATCTCTTCCATGGTACAGCAGGGCATACAGATTATTGAGATTGAAGATAAGACTACCATAGTCAATAATACACCCTATCACATATTTTACAAACCACAATTATCTGTCTCCAGTCCGCATTCTGGAAAGGAGGTAAGCAACTTGTAACATTATTATTTTGTCTACATTTTGATAAATTAACAAATAGGATGAACTTTTTTTTAAACTAGGGCAAACAAAATGTTAACACTGAATATACAGATAAAAAGAAATCCACTTACTTTTGCTTTATCCAAAACCATAGATGTCATGGCCAGTGTTTCCACAATAATCAGTGAGCAAGAATTCTACAAAGTAGCAGATCCTAACACACTGCTGGATTGGTTCTGCCTGTGCGCCAGGTGCTCAGAAGCTCCAACACAGTCCACTAGCAACATCATGAAACCTTTCCTGGCAGAGTAGTGGTCCTGAGGACTGGCTCCCAACCGTCATGAAAAGGAACATGTGCCTCACAGCTGCAGTGCTGGAAGAGCCATGTGGGCCAAGGATGAGGGCCTGAACTGAGCCCCAGAGCTGGGGACAGTGAGCTTATGTCTGTGAAGAAAGTGAATTTGAAGACATAGCAGCTCATTTCTGTTAGTATAGTGGCCCAATAAGCAAAAAATAAATCCAGGACTGATGAGAGGGATTTTTAAATTCAGCTGTTTGTGTAATTAAAATGAACAGTTAGGTTGTAAGGAAACTTTTCAAAATTCTAGAATATGCTCAGGGGTATGTTAACTGTTTTATGCTTTTGAAACTTATATAGCATTTTCTTTACTTTTGTCAGTGCTTATTTGCACACTTTCAGCTCTTAAAATTATAATAATTAAATAAGATGAAAGTTTTATACTTTCTAGTTCATAACATATTGTATATTTTCAAAAATAATCAAAATTCCATCTTGGTTCACCAAAGCAGTGATAAAAATAAATAGGTGACCAGCAGTATCCAGCTGACTGCCCACATGGAAAATGCAGGTCAACAACATGCATATTAAGTGAGAATTTGACAAGAGTGTGTGTGTCCTGATAATTTTCCTGCTTCTCCTCACCCTAGGGCTTCCTCAGACATTGGGTCAGGGCTTTACACACTGACACATTTTCTCATCTGTAAAATGGGTAGTCCTGCATTCCATGTAGGTTTGTGAGGATTTAATAAGATAAGGACAAAGAATAGGCACTCAGTAAATGACAGTAGCTACCAGAAGCTGCAAAAGTGTCCCCCAGAACTCCTGATTTGCCTCAGCTTTTTGGAAAATGGAGAAGTCTGGTTCTTGCCTGCCAGAGGAATATTCCTTTTTTTTTTTTTTTTTAACACTGTGCCTTTCTTCAAGCAGGTATAGGATTTTTTTTTTTTTTAAGAGAGAGCGCTCTGGCAATCCCAAGCCTCTGAAAAAACTGGGACATCGGGGTGACACCAAATTCAGAAGCAGGAAGCCTAGCTTTCAGCTGGGCTTTGCCACATGCTGACCTTGTGATGTTGTGTAACTGGAAAGTAGACTCTTCAGCTGTAAAAGAGAAGATGCAAATAAATTACCCCTTTTTAAGTCTAAAATTCGGTCAGGGCCGGGCACAGTGGCACACACCTGTAATCTCAGCCCTGGGGAGGCTGAGACAGGAAGATTGCTGTGAGTTCTAGGCTAGCCTGGGCTACATAGTGAGTTCAAGGCTGGTCTAAAATGGCGAAACCCTGTCTCAAAAACAAAATAAAATACAGAGAATCTCTAATGCCGAAAACTGTAGAATCCCACCAAGGGGTTGGGGTCAGAGTTCGCTCCTCCCTCAGGACAGACCCTAAACAAAATTTGTCTTCTGAGCTTCCAGTTTCCTGTTCTAAGTCTCATTCAAGTCCTTTCTCCCAGAGTCCTCTGGTGTGCCACACCTTTCAGTGCAGCCAGATCTCTCTAAGAGGACGTTTCCTCTGCACATAACCGTCTCTACCCCTGCGACACCAGGATTGTAGCAGTACCTGGAGGACAGGGAGAACTTTCCACCGGTGCCTTTTTATCACTCCCACCCCCACTCCATCAAGTTTCATGATGCCCAGAGAAGCAGACCCTACCTCCACTGCCTTAACTGTCTCCTTAGGGGTTTATAGAAACAGGATTGCTGATACTCTTGCGTCCCCAGGCAGGCCACTTTCCCCCTAGGAACTGTCCTTTACATGCATAACCTCGGTGCACTGCCGTAGTAAATGTGCTCTCTCTCCATTGGCTTCGCGTTTTTCAGGATTTTCATGTTCCAGACAGCGCCACATTCAGCATTTGCCCAGGGAAAGAGCAGTCTGCCATGAAGTCCAGCTCCCTTCCTTGCTGGGACTTGATGCCTGACGTTGGGCCGTCCGTGCTGGATGTATCCCTGCTGCAGAAGCAGATCTTGCTGGGCTTTTCTCCTGCTGCGGGTGCTGACAGCTCACAGTGCTGGAGCCTACCAGCTATAGTGAGACAAGAGTTTCCCAGACAGAGTGTGGCAGTGCCCTTTGGGAACTTCAGAGAGAATGGATTCTGCACCAGGTATTTTACATATATGTAAAGCCCTCGTCTGCTTATCAGTGTCGTTGTTCACAGAGATGCCCAGACAGACAGGAGAATAGTTACAGTGCTCTCCATGTGCTATGCTAGATTGGACTTTGTTTGCCTTTAATGACATTTAGGCATTATATTCAGTTTATCACATCTTGTGATTGCATATGTGTTATCCCAGTATGCTGCTTATGAGATAATGGTTTTTTTACCTATGCAGCATATACTGGGGCAGATGATGCTTGCACCATAGAATAGCAGCGATACAGTAAGTTCCCAACCTACGAACATTTGAGTTGGGAACTTTCAAAGATACGAACAGACCTTGAATTACAACCATTCGTGGATGTGAACAAATTATACAGGAGATCATGTGTCTGCTGGACATTGTCACCATTGTGCTGCTGTGTGCCTCCTGTGCAGTGCGATGGTGTGCAGTAGGGCGCTGCTCAGTTGGAGCCCAGGCTGTCCGGAAGCGGGAGGGAAAGCAAGGATGTGGAGGAGACTGCTAGGAAGCACAGAGCAATATACATTGTATGTTTGTATCAAAGGTATATAAGACTCACTTTGTTGGAATTATGAACAAATCCAACATAACCAATGTTCTTCTGGAACAGAACTCATTCATTCATAAGCCAGAGCCTTACTGTACATCATAATGAAAAGTATCACCTTCTTTTAGGAGTTCTTAATCTCTGCAAAACAATGAGAGACAAAAACTAACATGTGAGAATATCAAGCTGGAACCCTTTTTCTTTGCCAGCATTTTACTTCAAAATGGAATTTTTTTAAAAAACCATTTAGAGAGATAACTTAGATAAGCACAAGCCACAGAAGATTGTGCCGTGATTGTTCCCACACGCAAGTTGCTTCACTTACTGATTACCAATTATGCAAATAACAACCGCAGAATCAAGCCAGAGAAATGTAGTGGTTTGTTCAAACCGGACGTGTATTTTGTGGTTGCTTTGCATGTGATACATCCTTTCTGGATATGTCAAGAATAACTTATTTATGGTCTATGTAACAACTACAAAAGAAAACATTGTGACCTTATAAAAGGCACCTTACTGTCGTGATCATGAATTTTTTAGGGTTTGGGATTTTAGCCATCCTAACATTCTTGATGTACATAGAGATTCTTAGTAGTAATATTTGAAAAGATAACAGCTTAATTCACATTTCCATCATGGTAAGATCCTCTTCCCTTTACATATCCTTTCTTCTTTTACAACATTCACAAACACCCCTAATTTTACAGCATTTTTATCCTTAACACTGTACCTTTAAATTCTGGTTTCATATAATGTTAAGTGTGTTGAGTTTAAGAAAGTGTTTGTGAAAGGTATGGGAACTTAATCTATGAGAACAAAGTTTATTTTTAAAATGAAAGTAAAGACGAAACAAAACCAGAATTACTTCAAATCTAAGAATTGTAGTATAATTTAATCTTTTTTTTTTTTTGAGATAGAGTATCACCATGTAGTTCAGACCAGCCTTGAGCTTAGTATGTAGCCCAGTTGACTATGTAGCTGGCCTGGAACTCACAGCAATCCTCCTGCCTCAGCCTCCCCAAATACTGGAATTGCTTGTGTCCCATGCCAGGCTAATTTAATCTTTTGTACAAACATAAACTGAATAGACGGAAGGGGCCATACTCTAGTCCTGGCCCCTAGCTTTCATGGCTGTCTAAAAGAAATTGTTGGAAATTAGCTTGCCCAGCTCTTTCAAAATCAGGCTGTGAAAATAACTTTCCAGTCAGTCCGAGGACTCTACTCTGAAAATGAATGCACTTTCTGCTTTCCCGTCTCATATGTCTGTCCTCCCCTCAGTCTAGCAGTACATATTTGATGATGTTATTAATGTGCCTTTACAAAACGCTTATGGGTAGTTCATTTGGGCATCTCTTACAGATGGTGTCTTTGGGAAGGACTCACACTGGCAGGGAGAAGAGATGGCAAGTGAAAATTCTTTAGTGTTATGACCCAATTGAAGGAGCATAAACTGAGAGCCACGTTTAGCAAATTCTCGCATTTCTTTCATTTTTATAATTACTACATTTAGAGTTCAAAACTTTTTTCTTTCTTTGACATTAAATACCTAAGAGAATTTCTGTTTCTGAATCACAGAGGGCAACCTGTGCCCATGCAACATAGTTCAAGTAATACAGCTTTGTCCCTGATGGTCAGAATGTAGATTCTGTAAGACGTGATCGTTCTATGAAAACTGACAGCAAACATTGTGCATCTTTAAAATGAAAAGAACAAGCACTGCAGCTCTCCTTCTAAGATGGGTCAGCTCCTCCGTTCCCAGGATTTTCTGAGCAATTTTTGAAAAGATCCGCTCTCTGAAGACTTTAAAGGCCCACGTGCACAGATGAAAAAGGAACAGGCAGACCTAGCATGAAATTAACTACGATTCTCTCTGAGTTATAGTTTTTATCTTCTAAATAATTTTTCACACATTTGGAATTTTTATGATAAATCTGTGCCACTGATATGACCATCAAAAATCAATAAATCTGAATATTATTCAGCTATAAAGAAAGACAATTTTGGGAACTTTGTAGGCAAGTGGACAAAACTGGAGTCCATACTCATAAGTGAAATAAATCAGCGATACATGTGCAGGCAACGTATTATATCACTGGTGTAAGAACCCGAGGGTGGGAATATAAACTAAAAGTCATGAAGGAAATCTGTTCAAAAACAGAGAACGGAT